>JAJOOR010016353.1:0-44169 GCA_036250505.1 Solanum acaule | reverse complement strand
AGAAAAATCGAGTAAACCCTTTAAAAAAAATCAATATTTATTTGACGTGAAATTTGAAAAATGAGAAAGTAAGTAGTAATATTTATATAATATGTTTAATTTTTTATAAAAAAATAGTATTTATGAAATAAATTTATCAAATAAAATAAATAATTTTAAAAACTTTTTTTTTATTCCTACAAAAATTCATAGCATATATATTTTATTATTTTTATTTTTACTATTATTATTATTATTAAAACTTTAGTTAAACAAATGTGGAGAGCCAAAATTGGGTGTCAACAACAGGAAGAAATGAAGCTATGGTGAATTAATTCATGCAAGAAATGGAGACCAAGTTTGAAATGTCAGATTTGGGTGAAATGAGTTACTTTCTGGGAATGGAGATTCATCAAGCTACTGATGGAATCTTTATTTCTCGGAGAAAATATGCATGGGATATTTTTAAAAGGTTCAATATGGAGAGGTGCAAGCCTGTACCGACCCCAGTGGTTCACAATGAAAAGATTTTGAAGTTTGAAGGAGGTGACAGTGCTGATCCAACAGTTTATAGAAGTCTGATTGGTAGTTTGCTGTATTTGACAGCAACAAGACCCGATCTCATGTTCGCAACAAGTTTACTATCGAGGTTTATGCAAGCTCCAAGTCAAGTTCATCTTGGTGTTGCTAAATGAACGTTGAGATATATCAAAGGAATTGCTGATTATGGTATTTGGTTTAAAAGGGAAGAGCAAGGGCAACTGATGGGTTATTCAGATAGTGATTGGGCAGGAAGCGTTAATAATATGAAAAGCACTTTTGGATATGCTTTTACACTAGGTTCATGTATGTTCTCATGGAATTCAAAGAAGCAAGAGGTGGTAGCTCAATATTTTGCAGAAGCAGAATACATCGCTGCTACTGGTGCAACTAATCAGGCTCTATGGTTAAGAAAGATTCTACATGATTTGGAGCAAAATGACATTGATGCTACTGTCATTAAGGTTGACAACAAGTCAACAATATCTATGGAAAAATCCAGTGCAACATGGTCGTAGCAAGCATATAAATGTGAAGTTTCACACTATCAGGCAAGCAGAGAAGGATGGTGAAGTTCAACTTGTTCAATGAAGCTCAGATCAGCAGATTACAGATATCATGACCAAGGCTCTTCCTAAGGGGAAATTTGAAGTTCTAAGGGCTAAGTTGGGAGTGTCCAACAAAAATCTCAAGGAGGAGTATTAGAAAATGAGATATTTCTAGATGGTTTTTGTTTAATGGTTCTTTTTAAATATTATGTTTAGTATGTAAAGGAAAGGTAGTCCTTGTTTTATGGAATATGTTTTGTAAGAAAGTCAATAGTGGTTGGATATATATAGTCCTCTACTTACTTTGTAAAATCTTATGTAGATATATGTGTGTATGCTTTTTGAAATCTGTACATGAATGAAAAGAATTGTTGTTGAACTAAGTCCTTTCTTCTTTCTAGTTTCTAATAATAACAGCTTGGGGACCAGGAACTGAAGAATCTGATGATGAAGAAATAGATGAAACAACATTCATGGTTGTAAGAGATTCAGACCTCGAGGATGATGAAAACTCTGAGGTTAGTATTCTTGATCTTAAAGAAAATTTGCATCTATTTTCAAAAAATAAATTAATTGGATTAATGAATGGGTTAATTGATGACTTTCAAGAATTAACATGTGAAAGAGATCAACTATTTAAAGTTTTTGTAGATCAGAAATTTGAGTACATGGAACTCAAAAGTGACAAAACTATAACTGATAAACAAAACAGTTGTCTGAAGAAACAGGTTGAAAAACTTGAGTCATCTAACCTAGATCTAAAATCTTAAAGATGTTAGTCACTGGAAAAGGAAAAGGAGAAATGAGTGAATCTTAAGAAAAACTGGAAAACGATTTGAAAAACTGCAAAAATGATTTAATTTTTTGAAAAAGAAAAGGTGAGAAAACTAAATGTAGAAATCTCTTAGATAAAAGTAAAGCTTGAAAGGGAAAATAGATGGACTTACTCATCCAGAATTGTCAATCAATTGATTGAGAGAAATCACAATGAGAAAGTAGGCATTGATTTTTATAATGATAAGACTATTATAGCTGATTTGTCCTATATTTGTGGCAAACTTGGGCACCCAACCACTAAATGGCCGTCGCCAAAAATTATAGAAACAAAAATGTTGAATTAGCAACTAACAACTGTGTTAAAACCAATCACAGGAATAGGAATAACAATTGGTTGCCAAAATGGGCAAAAAGAAATCTTATTCACCCCTTCAATCAACGGAAAGGACCCATGCTTGTCTGGATTCTTAAAACTATGGACCCAAGCTTGTCTAGGTTCCTAAAACTAACCTTTAAAATGCTTGTAGGTAAAAGTGAAAGGAAGCAAGCACTGGTATATGGATAGTGCTTGTTCGAAGCATATGACTGGAGACAAACATAAATTCCTTTCACTCACTGCATTCAAAGGGGGAAGTGTTTCATTTTGAGATGGAAAGAAAGGTACTATTGTAGGAGTTGGGAAGATTGGAAAGACTGAATCCAAAGCACTGGAAGAAGTGTATCACGTGAATGGGCTAACACATAATCTTCTCAGCATCTCTCAACTATGTGACAAAGGTAATAAAGTAATTTTTACTTCTGAAAGTTGCAGGGTTGAAAAGCTAGATACAACAGAGGTTATCTTAACCGCCAAAAGACACATAAATGTGTACAAAGCCAACATCATGGGAATGCCATGCACTAGTCTGAAGTGCCTCAGTGCAATACCTAATGATCCCTTACTATGGTACAAAAGACTAGGACATGCAAGTTTGAAACAAATAAAGAAACTCTTAGAAAAGGAGATGGTTATAGGCTTACCTAAAACCAAATTAAAAAATGACAGTTTGTGGTGCATTTGTAAGGGGGAAGCAAGTGAGATTATCCTTCAAGTCAAAGAATTAGGTAAGTACAACCAAATGCCTTGAACCTATTTATATGGACCTATGCGGACCAATGAGAGTAAGAAGCAGAGTGGAAAAAGGTATGTCTTTGTCATCATTGATGATTTATCTAGATTCACTTGGACACTATTCCTAGCCTCTAAAGAAGAATCCTTTGAGACTTTCTCTATTTTTATCAAGAAAATGGAAAAAAACTCTAGGACTATCATTGATTTCCATAAGATCTGATCATGGAACAGAATTTGAAAATGCAAAATTCTTAGAATTCTGTTCATCACATGGAATAGATCATAATTTCTCTGCTCCTAGGACTCCTCAACAAAATGGAGTAGTTGAAAGAAAACCAGTACTTTAGAAGACATGGCAAGCATAATGATGATTGCCAATAATCTTGAAAAAAATCTATGGGCTGAAGCCATTATTACTGCATGTTACATTATCCATAGGTGCATGACACGTCCCATCTTAAAGAAGACTCCCTATGAATTACTCAAAGGTAGAAAACCAAATATCTCTCACTTTAGGACTTTCGGTTGCTAATGTTATGTTCATAATAATGGTAAAAATAACCTGGGAAAATTTGATGCAAAGAGTGATGAGGGAATCATCTTGGGATACTCTGCACATAGTAAAGCATATAGGGTCTTGAATAAAAGAACAAAATGTGTTGAACAAAGTGTGCATGTTATTTTCGATGAAAATTGTTCTCTGTTTGAGACTAACATGCAGGGTGATAGTGAAATTGAAGACACAGTCAGGAACAAGTTGTGCAACCTACTCCTTCCGTTGAACAATGTGAGAGCATACAGTTAGGGGGAACAATAAGTCAAGATAATGGTCACATTGAAGCATGAAATGCTGTAGATACTACTGAAACCTCTCAAGGGTTGACTGTATAAAGCTACAAATATAAAGGATCACATCCAATTGATAATGTTCTTACAAACCTAATCACTAGAATCACTACCAGGTTAGGCTTGAAGAACTTATGTGCATTTCAAGCATTCGTGTCCATGGTTGAACCCAAAAAGGTGAAAGAGGCTCTACAAACAATGCAAGAGAAGCTTAATCTATTCGAAAGAAGTAGGGTATGGAATCTTGTTCCACCACTTGAAGGGAGAACAGTGATTTGAACAAAAATGGGTATATAGGAATAAGCTGGATGAGAATGGGACAATCACAAGAAACAAGGCAAGGCTAGTGGTCCAGGGGTATAATCAGGAGGAAGGAATTGACTATGATGAGACCTTTGCTCCTGTGGCAAGATTTGAAGCTATTCAATTACTTATTGGATTTGTTGTTTTTAAAGAGTTTACTCTTTATCAAATGGATGTGAAGAGTGTATTCTTGAACGGATATTTGAAAGAAGAAGTATATGTAAAATAACCATCTGGCTTTGAAAATCCTGAGTTCCCTAATCATGTCTATAAACTAGACAAAACTCTGTTAGGATTGAAGTAAGCTCTAAGAGCTTGGTATGAACGACTGTCCAAGTTTCTATTAGACCATGGACACACAAGAGGTAAAATTGACAACAATCTTTTTCTAAAAACAAATGGAAAGGACTTGTTGATTGTGCAGGTGTATGTGGATGACATAATATTTTGATCTACAAACGGTCTGATGACTCAAGAGTTTGGAGAGTTTGAAATGAGCATGATGGGTGAACTTAATTTCTTTCTTGGATTACAAATCAAGCAAACACCCGCAGGTACCTTGATTCATCAACAAAAGTATGTGAAGGAACTGCTCAGAAAATTCAACATGAAGGAATCAAAGGAAATTGATATTTCTATTGCTACTCTTGATATCGAGTTTAGTGTTGGACTGTGTGCCAGGTTCCAAGCAAATCCTAAAGAATCTCATCTTAAATCTGTTAAAAGAATTTTCAGGTATCTCAAAGAAACCACTGACCTGGGATTTTGGTACTCCAAAGGAAGCAACTTAAATTTTGTTGGTTATGCAGATGCTGATTATGTTGGATACCTGGTTGACAGGAAGAGCACCACATGTATGGCTCACTTCCTTGGAACATGTTTGATATCCAGGAAACAAAACTCTGTAGCCTTATCTAGTGCTGAGGCTGAATACGTGGCGACTGGATCATGTTGTGCACAATTGCTATGGATCAAACAACAACGGTTGGATTTTGGTATTAATGTTGGTAGGGTTCCTATCTTGTGTGGAAATATTAGTGCTATTAATATAGCAAAAAATCCTGTGCAACATAAATGAACAAAACACATTGATATAAGACACAATTTTCTGAGAGACAATGTAGAGAAGGTCACATATCAATAATGTTTGCTCCACTGAGGAACAAATTGGTGATATTTTTACGAAAGCATTAAGTAGGGAGCACTTTGAGAAAAATAGGGTAGACTTGGGGATGATTAAGATTGCATAATTTTCCTCCCTTAATGATTGGTTAGAAAACTGTAGCTAGACGAATTAATATGTGTGTTTCGCTATGAAGAGATAAATTATCCAGTCTATAAAATGCATTAACTTGTATATCAATTTTGTACTTATAAGCTCTTGCAGATTCTCATGGATCTTTGTTGCTCTAAGCAGTGAAAAATAGGTGCAAATTAGCTTAGCAAATTGTGGAGTACACCTCAGGTATAAATGTTTTTTTATTAAGAGTCACACCTGCTGATACACATAAATAATATGATTCTTTATTCTTCTCTCTCCCATTAATTTTAACCGCCAAAACCTAAAACTCCTCGTCACCCCTCCCTCTTTTCTTTCAAAAAAAGTTGTCACCATCACATCAAACCATATTTCCCATCTGTTCACCTTCCATAATCCTCTTCTCAAAACCCCAATTACCTTCTTCATCACTCATACTCAACTATGACGTCTTCTTCAAAATTCCCTGGATAAACTAAAATCTAAAAATCATCTGATACTTCTCTTGCCATAGTCAGTAAAGAATCTCCTCCGGACATTATTTGGGTCTCAGTGGACAAAATTGCTCAAATCATGTAGATTAATGGTCCTCTGCCTCTCCCAGCCGATGAGGAGGTTTACTCTCAGGATCTTTCTCTAGTACTTCTTCCTGATGCATCTAGTGAGGGGGAAGCTAGTGCGCATGCATCCTTTCAGGTCACTCTAGATGGGTTCGCAAATTGGAGTTCGGTAAGTCGAAATCCCTTTGTCCCTTTTTCACCTAAATTCTTTCCTATGGCACATGATGATGCTCCTATTCCTTTAAGTAATGATATCACTAATGATATTCCTCTAGTTGAACTTATTTGAAAAAAAAGTGGGCGTAGTCTCAAAACTTTTAATGGGGACTCTGTGTTAAACCCTGTATCTGATTCTTCTCCACCCACATATATCCCTTCCCTTTCCACTGTCAGGGTCACTCAAAATAGACAAAAACATCATCAAGTTGAGGCTGATTTGATCTATGCCTTGGCAGCTAGAAAAAGGACCCATTCTTTTGCTTGCACTTCACTCCAAGCCCTTGCCATTGTTCTGTCTGATAGTGATCTTGTGAGTAGTAAGGATTAGCGTAGCAAGCACATTGCTTCAAAACCCTCAAGTTCTAAGTCAAAATCCTCCACCAAAGCCAAGAAATCTTCCCTTCCTAAGCCCTCTCCCAATCCTGCATCTAAAATCCACTGCTCTAAGAAATCCACGTCTAAATCCAAAAAGAAACAAGTTGCTTCCTCTGTTTCTTCTTCCAGCTCTATGTCAGACTTTGAGGCTTAAAATCTAACCCAATCCTATTCCTCAGTCTCTTCATCTCAGCTTGGTCGAATTATTCACTTCCATCAGCAATCCGTTCTTAGGGGTCGAGTGGTCACTGGATTTGGAGGCCTTGAGATGGTAGTGTTAATGACAAAATTAGAGGCCCAAGGGTTGTCAACTCTCTTTCTTCAAGGAGATACACAATGTAACTTAGCAAAGGCAGAGGTAACTAAATTTTACATAAATGGAAAAAGTGATGGACTATCCTTCACTTCTACTGTGAGAAACACACCTTTTCATTTAGTTCCTGCTGATGTTGCTCGGATATTGGGGATTCCTTCTAAAGGATGGGGTCATTATGTTAAGCTTGAGTAACCGCCTTTTCCTAACCAGTCCTCTGCTCTAGCCGTCTCTCGTAAATTCTTCTCTAAGCCTAATCTGACTCATCATCGCTGTGTTGAGAAGAATGAGATCTCTCTATTACATCAATCGTACTTTGATGTGGTTCACAAGATTATCCTACAGAGGAAACAAAGATATGCGTAGGCAAATTTTCTTGATCTCACCATTATGAAGCTACTGGACACAGAGGTCCCTATTTACTTAACCTCTCTGATCATCAAACATATGCATAGGGTTCTTAATCAGGATAAAAATAGGCATGCACTTCCATATGGGTTCTGGATGACTTCCATATTTGAGGCCTTTGATGTACTAGTTCAGGTATGGAGCTCTCAAATTGTTAAGGATGTGGTAGGTCTGGTAATTCACATCGATCTCCCAGCTTCTATGAGGCATCTTACCACACCTCTTCAGCGCTTGAAAAATCAGCTTGCTGAGAAGGAAAATGAACTAGGCGCTATGATATCTACTCATCAAATAGAAAAGGAGACTTGGGAAGCTCGAGTAGTGGCTCTTCAAAATGAACTCGCTTAGGAGAGGGCTGCTAATATCGCTACTGTGCGCCACCTGACTCACCTGCTGGCTACTCCAACTCCCACCTTAGCCCCTTGAAACCTTCTTTTTTTGTCTCCATGCTCTACTCTGTTATTTTTGTGAATCTTGCTATGTGTGTGCTCTCTCTTTAATACATTTATTACTTTTGGTTGTATTCTATGGTATGTTCTATTTCTTCGTACACTAAATCCACTTTTACGAATATCGTCTGTGTTAATCACTGTTATTATTTGATTTGGTTATGATCTTGATAACTATTTAAAGTGGTGTAGGTTGGGTATTACTCCTTTATACACTTATATACTTATTATTTCACTTGAAACTGTTTTTGATGATGCCGAAAGGGGGAAGTAAAGGGAATACATTATTTATAACCCACAAGTAATCTGCTTTGCCCAAGCATTCCATGCTTAAATGTTACATGTCAAAATACCAAGCTAAGAAGAAGGTAAACAATGGACATGAGTTTGTCATCATCAAAAAGGGGGAATTTGTTGGGATAAGTATTGTTTGGATAAATGACAAAATGCAAGGAACACTTTGGCAAAATGATCTCATGGGAAACTGCTTCAAGGACTTCTATCTCATAAAGAAGTTTTATTGTGAAAAGAACTATAAACTGAAATTGAGTCATGAATAGAAGAAGAGTCCTGTAGGAAGTAGAAGTGAGCAAAAGAAAAAGAATAAATAGCAGAAGAGGAGTCGATACTAATTTACACACTTACAAAGCTAAAATGACTGAGTGATTGATTTCTGAAGTGCTACTGAACGAAGAATATAGAAGAAAAAATCTAGGAAGCTTCTTAGTATTTGTGATTTTTATATTGTTAGATCATTGAATCATAAATTGATTCTAGGATCTTAGTCTTCAAGTTGAGGGCAACTCGAAGGCAGTGGGAACACATACCTCGGAAGTTTGTGCTAGAATTGAGATGAAGTAATTAATCTTTAGGTTACATAAACTATTTTAATCTCGTTGTCTGTTGAGGCTCGTAGTTATTTAGTGAAGTTGGGGTAAATCCCGTTGAGGAACACGTCGTGGTTTTTACACCTTTTGAGCCGGGTGTTTCCACGTAAAATATTGTGTTCTTACTTTACAGTCTTTACATTCTCTTTAAAACACGTTAGGCAACTTGGTTCACTTAAGTAAAGTCTGAAATAAAAGTAAAAACAATTTAGGTCGTGAAGAATAACACTCTTCATAAAAGTCATAACTCTTCATTTCTCATTCACACCTTTTAAAATCCAAAAAATATTCACACATGAAGAATACAAGAGTTAAATACGATTTTTAAAGCTGAAGATTTCAATACTATATTGTCTATCCCGATTTCTATTACAGGTTATAATGATAGGTTAATTTGGCATTTTACAATAACATAAAACTATGAAGGTAAATCAGGTTACTACTTTGCAAAGAATTTGATCAGTGAGATAGTAAAAATTAAAAAGCTCAAGCGAGTTGTGACTCTTTTCCTAATTGTTTTTCGGACTTCCTATGGAAGATGGGAGTAAAAAATAACTTGGACATTTTTAAAGAAAATTTGCACTTAACTCCTTACCCGTCCATGGTAATTTAGCAAAACAACTAAACAGTGTGGATAATACTTGTAAAATTTGTGGTCTTGGACCTGAAGATATAGAACATATGCTATTCAAATGTCCCCGGTCTCAACATCTTTGGTCTTAGAATCATTTTCATTAGAAAAAGAGTATTCAAGATGAATAGGTGCACGAAGAAACAACCTCTTCTTATAAGGAAGAACAGACGAAGAGTTACTAGACTGCTGGGCAAGAACTTCAGGCTGCAAATACATGATGAGTTAGAGTAATATTAAAAACCAAAGTAAGTATTATACTGTTAGACCAAATTTTAGCAACAAATAAGAAATCGGATCGAGACCTCTTCATTCCCAGAAACTGGCATGATTCGAGAATCATCTAAAGCTAAAGATTTATTTTTCATCTCGAAATGATATCAATCAAGTCGTAGAACCCAACTGAAACACTAGATTACACTCCTCTACCTAGTAGCACCCTGCAATGAGATAATCCAAAAAAATGGAATCACACACAAACACATCTATAGGTGCTACCATCCAGTTCTACTTTTCTTTTTTTCTACATAAAGGAAACAAAAAATTTTTACTCAAATAGTCCAAAATCTAATCAATATTTTCCATAGAACTCCATATCAAAAAGACCAATATTTATCACTTATCAGTTCCTATATCAGGTAAAGATCCCAAAATCCAAGAATAAAAAACAAAATTGTACCTTATGAAAACATCAACAACACTGTCCCCGAAAAAGGTAAAACTACACAAATTGAATACATTAGGCAAAGTATTTACCCAAATTAGACTCGACCCAATATATTTACCGTGGTTGGACTCACAACCCAAACTGCTTTCCTGACTGTTCCCCTTCTTCTATTCACTGAACCACTCTGATGTTATCTATATACTCTGATAGTATCAAGTAATATTGAGAAGTCTTTTCATTAAAGCACAGTTTCTTCTTTCTTGATGTCATCAAAGTATATATATACTAGTGGTATCAAACAGTAACTGACTAGTTTCACTGAAGCACTGCTTCTTCCTCTTGATACCATCAAAGTATATATATATATACTTGTTAAGATTTCTCGTAGTGCAAAATTTGTTTTTCCAAAAAAATCACTTCAAAGAAATTTCTTACAAATAATGAAATATACAATATGAAGTTAAATAAATTTTGGAAACAAAAAATCATATAATCAACAAGATGAAATGAAGAAGAGTCAAGTTCTCTAAATTAATAGAGTTTCCTTAATGAAATTATTCCCCTCAAGTACCTGAGGTTATGAAATATATCCTCCCAGGATAAAATGACTCACGACGATAAATAGTGGTACCTCAAATTTGTTTTCCAGCGAACCACTCTATGGCTTGTAATTACACTTGATGTTTTTGGAAAAGTAGAATTTTTTTTCTTACTACGTAGTGTTTTTCTTCTTGTAAACTTGTTTCAAAAACTTGTATCAATATCTGAGAAAGATTCAGATATTTATAGCCTATAGGTGAGCACAATGATTCATGCATGATATGTGAAAATGTAGCCTAAAAGTATGAAAGGTTGCATGAAAATACGAAAGATTGCATTCAGCTTTCATGAGTATTTATGAATGGAATAACTTCATTCATACTTTCAGCACTTTCACATTTTTAATTCATCAATATTTATTCTATGTACCATTATCCATTCACACATTATACAATGAACCCAACAATCCCCCACATGAATGGGAATGGCTATCACGCGAAGGATAGATATACACGACTAGTGTGTGATTACAAACAAAGACTAGTTGCATCGGGATAAGTGGGTTTCCCTTTGAACTTTCCGTAGTGAACTTATATCGGATGCACTCGATCAATCGGTAGATGCGGTATCTTTGAACCGTCGAACTTACATGTACAGCTAGACAATATAAGTCACACAACCACCCTTTTACCATCTATGGTTCTCATGGGTTTGTTCGTTTCAGCCATGAACCCTTCCTGGTTTCATGAGAACTTAGAGAATCGGCCTTTACTAACATTCTCCTTGAAACGGCTTCCACTTCACTCCCACATAGGCGATTCCTAAATGTTTACTCCTGTAGAGAAACTATTTGGTCATGCCTTGCCAAACTTAGAAACCATTAAAAAGCTTCAATATAAGCTTTATCCTTGGTTACTAAACATTGTCTTCATCATGAGAATGGGTTAGATTATTTGACAATGTTGGACCATTAAACACAACTTTGTTTGATCTCTTTGAACCTAGCTCTTGGGATCTCCAGTTTGCTAGGTAGAGTTACCATCATGCTTGACTTTTCTTAAGCCTTAAACCCATCCTCTTAGATGACCTTTCAACTCCCTCTCTAGTTAGGTCTTTTTTAAGTGGATCTGATACATTATCTGTTGACCTTACATAGTTAACTGTGATAATTCCACTAAAGAGTAGTTCTTTAATGGTATTATGTCTTTATCTTAAGTGACGAGATTTACCATTATACATCATGCTCCCTTCCCTACGTATTGCAGCCTGACTATCACAATGTATGCATGCAAGTGCCAAAGGTTAAGGCCAATACGGAATATCTTCCAATAAATTTTGGAGTCATTCAGTTTCTTCACTGGCTTTATCTAAAGAGATAAATTCAAATTCCATAGTGGATTGAGCAATACATGTCTGTTTGGATGATTTCCAAGAGACTGCTCCACCACCAAGAGTAAATAAATATCCACTTGTGGATTTTACTTTATCTGATCTGGTAATCCAATTTGCATCACTATATCCTTCAATTACTGCTGGATATTTGTCATAATGCAAAACATAGTTTTGAGTATGTTTTAAATACCCTAAAACTCTCTTCATTGCCATCCAGTGAGTTTGGTTGGGATTTCTCGTGTACCGACTCAACTTACTAATAACACATGTTATATCTGGTCATGTACCGTTCATGATATACATCAAACTTCCCAACGCTCTCGCATAGTCCAATTGTGAGTCACTTTCACTTTTATTCTTTTGAAGTGCAAAGCTCACGTCTATTGGAGTCTTGACAATATTTAAATCCAAATACTTGAACTTGTCATATACCTTTTAAATATAATGAGACTGTGACAAAGCCAAACCTTGTGGAGTTCGAAGAATTTTTATTCCCAATATAACATCTGCCACTCCAAGGTCTTTCATTTCAAATCTACTAGTAAGCATTTGCTTAGTAGTATTTATGTCAGCTAAATCTCTACTGATGATTAACATATCATGCACATACAAACAAACAATGACCTTATGATTTGTAGTTTCTTTAATGTAAACACATTTGTCACACTCATTAATCTTAAATCCGTTTGCCAACATTGTTTGGTTAAACTTTGCATGCTAGTGTTTGGGTGCTTGTTTCAGTCCATAAAGTGACTTCACAAGTTTGCACACTTTTCTTTCTTTACGAGGAACCACAAACCCATCGGGTTGCTCCATGTAAATTTTATCCTCTAACACTCCATTTGAAAAAGCCATTTTTACATCCATTGATGGATTTCAAGATCATATATTGCTGCTAGTGCAACTAACATCCGAATAGATGTAATCCTTGTCACTGGTTAGTATGTATTAAAGTAATCAAGGCCTTCCTTTTGTTTGAAGCTTTTGACTACAAGTCTTGCCTTATACTTTTCAATAGTACCATCAGCCTTCATTTTCCTTTTAAAGATCCATTTTGATCCTAAAGGCCTATTTCATGGAGGAAGATCGACCAACTCCCAAGTATGGTTATTCAAGATTGATTCAATCTCACTATTGACATCTTCTTTCCAAAAAGATTAATCTGCAGAGGATATTACTTCTTGGAAGGTTTGAGGCTCATTATCAATGAGAAGTATTACAAAATCTGATCCGAAGGAAGTAGCAGTTCTTTGATGCCTACTACGCCTTGGATTTTCTTCATTTTGTATATTTTCCTTTGGTTCATCTTGAGATCGTTTAGACCCCCCACTAGACTCTTCATATCTAACTTTGTAGGGGTAAATGTGTTCAAAGAATTCAACATTATCTGATTCAATTATCGTATTGTCATGAATATCTGGATGTTTAGATTTATGAACCAAAAATCGACATGCCTTACTATTATAGCATATCCAATAAACACATAGTCGACAATCTTTGGTCCTATTTTCAACCTTTTGGGTATAGGAACTTGGACTTTTGCTAGACACCCCCACACTTTGAAATATTTCAAGTTGGGTTTCTTTCCTTTCCATTTTTCATACGGAATAGATTGTGTCTTGCTTTGGGGCACTCTATTGAGTATTCAATTTGCTGTAAGGATAGCTTCCCCCTACAAGTTTTGTGGTAAACTTGAACTTATAAGTAAGACATTCATCATTTCCTTCAAAATTTGGTTTTTTTCTTTGAACAATCCCATCATATTCCTCACCCCTATCACTTCTTATCATTTTTATATTTTTATCCAACTGATTTTCAACTTCAGTTTTTTATTGCTTAAATGCTTCAATTGCTTCATGCTTACTTGATAGCAAATAAACATAACAATATCTAGTGCAATCATCAATAAAAGTTATGAAATACTTTTTCCCACCGTTGGTGTTGATTTCATATCACAAATGTCCGTGTGAATTAAGTCTAAAGGATTGGAATTCCTTTCAATGAATTTATAAGGATGCTTAGCAAACTTAGCTTCCACACAAATTTGACATTGTGTTTTATTGCACTCGAAATTAGGCAGTACTTCCAAACTAATCAGTTTTTGCAAGGTCCTATAATTGACATGTCCCAAACGTTCATGCCATAAACCACTCGACTCAATCAATATTCATAGCACCAATTTTTGATGTCGTATCAGCCATGACTTTAATTGCATTAGTCATCTTGCTGTCAGAAAAGACAATCACACTTAGTGTCTTTAAATAAAGACTTGATCTTTATTTCCAGTTTGTTTCTAGTTTAACGATGAAGTTTATAACTCCCAATCGTTAACCGAATGGACTTTGATTTTCTGACGAATTTTTTAGGTTCTCCAAGTCAGTATCAAGTTCAAAAAGAGCATAAAAACACAAAGGTTTTAATATCTAGAAACCAATTATAAATAATGTATTGTCATATACTTCTTCATATTTAAAACATTAAAGTTCCAATAAACAATTATACAATAAGATAATCATAATTTCCTTAAGATTGTTAAGATTTATCGTAGTGCAAAATCTGTTTTTCCAACAAAATAACTTCAAACAATTTTAATACAAATAATGAAATATACAATATGAAGTTAAATAAATTTTGGAAACAAAAAATCATATAATCAATAAGATGAAAGGAAGAAGAGTCAAGTCCTCTGATTTTACAGAGTTTCCTTAAGGAAATTATTCCCTTCAAGTACCCGAGGCTATGGAATATATCTTCCCAGGATAAAATGACTCACGAAAAACAAATAGCGGTACCTCAATTTTTTTTTCCAGCGAACCACTCAATGACTTGTAATCACACTTGAAGTTTTTGGAAAAGCAGAATTTGTTTTTCTTACTATGTAGTGGTTTCTTCTTGTAAACGTGTTTCAGAAACTTGTAAAAATATCTAAGAAATATTCAGATATTTATAGATATTTATAGCCTATAGGTGAGCACAATGAGTCATGCATGATATGTGAAAGGGTAGCCTAGAAATACGAAAGGTTGCATGAAAATACGAAAGGTTGCATTCATCTTTCATGAGTATTCATGAATGGAATAACTTCATTCATACTTGCAACACTTTAACATTTTTAATTCATCAATCTTTATTCTATGTACCATTATCCATTCAAACATTATACAATGAACCCAACAATACTTTGATAGTATCATGCAACAAACATGAATTAGTAGTTAAAACAAGGGTATGAAAGTAACGGGGTAGCTGCTTGTAAATAGTTTCTCTTTTGGGGTACAAGTGTTCTTTTCCCAAAAAAAGGAACAATTAAATAACACTCACTATTTTGTTGTTATATATCGTTCTTTCTTGCACACTTTACATTCCTTTTCTTATCAATTGCTATATTTTTTTTCATTATTTTCTCCTTCTTTCACTTGGGTTTGATGAACTTGAGCCGAAGGTCTTTCAAAAATAGCCTCTCTACCTCTACAAGATAGTGACAAGTCTGCGTACATTCTACCGTCTTCAGACCCCACCTAATGAAATTTTATTGATTATATTGTTCTTGTTATTATTACTTTTCGTTCTAACAAAAGAAGAACATATAATGTTGATAAATACACATTCGTAAAGAATTTGGAAGAAAAGATTGCTCCAAAATTTATCATCTAATTAAAATTACGAAAGCCAGAAAATGAGGCAATTTATTGAGTGATAGTTATTTTTTAGGGTTAGTCTAACATTTTTATTTTCTAATGATCGTTTAATTATTTCATGGTCTATTACAAAATTTTCATGAAGCCAATAATGACAAATTCCTAATTTCATCTTATGTAAGATGCTCCCCTCAAATATTTCTATTCGGATATTAATCCCTTCAAAAAATTTCCCTTATGAATGAGGTGAATGGTAAGGTTATAGACTTATAGCCAACCTTATTATATATAAATATTCTTATCATCACAAACATCCATATATAGAGAATCTGGTAGTGATTGTTTTAATATTTATCATTGAGCGTTAAATTTAGGAAAAAGAAAGCGATTTCTCGAGTGATGATTAGTTTTTAGGGTTAGTCTGATAGTCCTTCTGAGAAATGATTAGTTAGTTTACATATAATTCCAACAATCTGCATGGAGCTAACAATTGGATAGGACAATTAACTTTGTCTTGTCTAAAATGCTCCTCCTCAAATACTTTACGTAGACATAAAAAAATTATGGGATTTTACAAAAGGAGTTCAATTTCACTTAGATTCTTGAAGGCTATTCCACCCTAAAACCTAGATCATGCCTACATAAAGGGTTAATGTATTTCCTTGAAGAGACATATAGAATATTTCTTAAACTCATGGAATATGCACATAGAGATCAAGATGTGAACAAACTATTCTTGACAACTAAATACTTCAAGAAGATTCACAAATTATGTTTTACAGGATATCAAATAAATCCCACGAGGTTCAAATCAACTTATATTCGAGGAATATGCTACTAATAGCCCTCGAACTACGGAGAAAATTAAGAGAAAAGAATCTGTAACACCCCAGAATCTAGCAGACTAAACTAGGGCTAAGTGAGAGGGCTAGTAGAACACCCTGTATCCCAAAAGGGGGATATAACAATTTTGGGAAGCTGCTGGTGCCATCCATGCCCGGCCACCGACGGCCCGTGGACTGAAACACAGACCATAGGGAAGGTCCATCGTTGGCAACCTCTAGATTAGACCCCAACCTCTTGACCATGGCCTGACCAACTGACCGTTGGTTAGACCACAGTCTGTGGTCTAGGGTCCGTAGGTCCAAGGCCCAAAAATCAACTTTCTGACCATGAACCACGACCAACCAGGATGGGCCGTAGGTCCATCCACGGTCAGTCACTCGTGGTCTGGGAAGTTATTTTTAGGGGCAACTGGGTCTTTTCAGGCTTTAATTAAATCAAAGTGGTGTCATTTTGCCTAAGTCTAAAACACCTATATAAGAAATTTTAACCCCCAAAACCCCTCATTTAAGTCATTTTCTCAAATCCCAAAAGAATTCTCAAAACCCTTCTCAAATATTCTCTCTCTAGAAGTTGGAAGAAGAAGGAAGAATATGAAGCTTGTCATGACCCGAGCCTACACCCTGGACGTGGATGGCACTCGAGAACCATTTCTGGTCCCCAACAGAACTCTGATTTTGGTTGAATACAAGCAGAAGACTAACTTAAGCATACAATGCTTAGAACTGAATAAAATTCATTGCACCCAATTACAAATCTTTAACTCAAATGAATAACTCTGAATAAAAATAATATATTCAACTCTCTAGAAATAGGCAACTCAAGTCTTAAAAAAATTTAACAATATAAATGAAACAGACTTCTCAAACTTTACTTTCTATCTATGAAGCCTCTAACTGACAAAAATGGAAGTCGGGACAAGACCCATGACATCCTAACAACTGATATAAGTGAAAGTACAAGTGGAACCCTCCGGAAGCAAGGAGGCTCACCATAGCTAACTCGAACAACATGTGGTATCAACAGGAGTCTGTTGATGATCTTGAGTACTTGTATTTGCATCATGAAATGATGCAGGCTAAATGGCTCAGTACATGGAGTGTACGAGCATGTAAGGGGAATTTTAAAGCATAAACATAAGCTTGAACTTGATAAAAAGGAAACATACTTACCTCTTCTCAACTCACTCAACTAAACTTAACTCACGAATAAGATACTCAACTTAAAGGTAAGATATTCAACTCAGTGAAATAAGGCTCAACTCAATAATAAGACACTCGACTTTTGGTACTCAAACTCTGGATACTCAGCTCAATATAAAGCAACAATAAGAGATGCAATATATGGAAATCTTTTAAAAACAGTAGAAATCAACTCAATGTACTTAAGAATACAATATACTCAGTTTGTATGCAAGGATGCAATATAAACTCTGTTTGTATATGAAAATACAAAATAAACTCTATGTATATAAGAATACAAAATATCTTTGTTGGAGTTTCTCTAACCAACAACCATCACTTATGAACTATGTGATGATACAAAGTTTTGCCTTACGCTGTCAGGGCTGCCCTATACTTTACCGGGGGTATATAACCTAATTACTAAGTTGATCCACTAGTCTATGCTAAAAGGCACTAATGAATCATCTAAAAAGGATGACCATTTCTACCCATGTTGGCTATATGGTTTCTGGAGGCTATAAGTTGTCTAAACTCTCCCCCATATCGGTGCTCACTACTACTCCCAAAATATAACTAGCTCATATGTTTAAAAATAACTCTTTCTATGGTCTGAGATAATTACTCAAAAACTAGCCCAAAGGCTCTCTTGGAAATAAATTTTTCCTCTCTTGCTTAGTTGTGAAAGAATTTACTCTTTACTGAAAAACTAGCTCAAAGGCTCTTTTGGAAATCAGAGTTTCCTCTCTTGCTTAAATGTGAAAGCATTTACTCTTTGGAAACACATAGTTCACATATACTCTATTGAAGAAAATTAACTACATTCGTTACTCTTTCCTCAACTGAAAACTCAAGTCTTAAAACAAGTTTAAAGTATTTGTAAAAGACTTCTTAAAATAGGGTTCATGCCGAATTATGGATGTGAACGACTCAATTCAAGGTTTACAATAACCATAGATAGAACACAATACTTGGAACTCAAGAACTTCAATGATACTACTCATTTCAAGAATGCTCAACTCAGAGGGTTCATGCGGAATTATGAGAATGAACTACTCAACTCAAGGACTCTATAACGACCCGAGAGTACCCCATAGACGTAACACGGCGTACTTGAACCTAAAGGGGTCTCATACAAGCCTCTAGCATAATCATAACATAAGATATAGAAATAATGTGGAAAAATTTCAAACTTTTACAATAGAAGTCAAAGTTCATTTTTCATAAAGGAAAATCGTAGGAATCTACACTTTGTCTCACACACCATCTAAAACATAGGAATACAAAGTTTGGGTCTTAGACCTTTACATCAATAAAAGTCTCAGCACGAGAAGTACAATAGAAACTAAGAAATGGATAATCTGTCCTCGAACTTGAGGACTCAACACAACTTGGAGATAAGCAATCCAACTCTTCTTCAAGAAAGAGAGTGTATGTCACCTAGCCGGAACCTACACTTATCAAAATGTAGAAGAAGAAGGGGTTAGCACAAATATGTACTAAGTATGAAAACATGCACAAAATCCTTGAAATATGATAAAATGGACACTTGAGGTAAAAAGTATGCCTTTGTCAAGTTTAGAAACCAACATGCATTTACAATGTACAACACAAGCCATAATCACATTTATACTCATTACATAGTAATATCAGCACCTTAGCAACCCCTAAGGAACACTTATGCAATGTATGGTTAGCATCCCATAATGCCAACCCTACTAAGCACCCCTTTGAAGCTACCTTGGTCATGCATATCATCTTTAGACCTCATTATAATCATTAGTCACAAATAAGGAAATAGTCAAGTACATTACTTGAATAAAAGGAAAGTCAATCATAACAACTATCCATTCAACACACATTCATACATTTGTATCTCATCATAATATAAATGAACCATACCACAACATCCTACTAAGTCCACATGTGCAATGTGGAAGTGAAGTCCCATACCCCCACTCCTACCAAGTAAACTCACCAAAAAGTCATAGTATAGTTCATGTCTCATTCATTATCTTTATTATATAAGAAAAGTAGCCATAACCGACATAGACCATGTGAACTACATGGAATCCGGTGTCATGTAACCCCACACCAAAAGAAGGTGTCCTACTTGCCTAAGGTAGAACTAAATGTATAGCTATAATGTGGATCCACTAGCTAAGGTCCTATGTTGGCACATAGTAATGGGATAGGGAGTTGCTTCTAGAAACCCCCCTTATTGCATTGTCGGAGGGGCTTACATCTCATGAGTTCACTTTAGACGACCCAACTTATTGCATTGGCGGAAGGCCCTTTACCTCCTTTTCCATATCCACTCGGTGCTAAGCATTATTTCCAAATTATACATAATTAATCTTGAATTGCATTTACATGTGTGAAGGAATGCTCTATCCTTCATTCAATACAATTCATCAAAATAGGTCATAGATTCATTAAAGGTGAGAATGCACTTTCACCCTTCGAATCAACATTAGTATGTGAGTAGAACTTTCACATTACATTTATAGTGTTTTCATGAGAATAGACTTTCAATCAACACAATAACATCATCATCATCCTAGAATATTCATGAATCATCAAGTGTAAGGGTAAGGAAAGAACTACCTTTCAACAATACTATACTTTACACATTAGTCATAGGAGATTTACTTTCTAGGTGAATCAATAAGTTATACTCAACTTTCATCAATGTGTACAAACCCTAGCAATTTACCCCTTTCAAGGTCATGAATCATGTATCACAATTACACCTAAAGATACTATAATAGGCATGAATAAAACAAGATTCAATAACTATATTAACTTAGAAACAATTCATAGTAATCATCTTGCATCAATACACCCATCACAATTGATGAAATTAGGGTCATATGGGTGTTCATGGGTTCATGGGGAATTTTACAATGAAAATCACCATTAAACATCAAATCATCCATAATATAATGCAATTAACATAATAAAATCATTTTTAGGATGAACCCATGGTTAGAGTGAAACCCCTAGTTTTTGAACAGGTTACCAATTTCGAAATCAAGAGTTAAACGGCTTCATGGAGCAAAGTGTTCCATGAATCAAGGTTCCCATACCTTAATTGATGTTTTCCCACGAAATTGGAGTGATAATCTTGGAGGTTGAATCCTAATCTTGACCTTCTTCTTTGTTCTTTAATGGAGTTTAGAGAGAGAATATTTTTGGGAGGGAAGTTGGTTGAGTTTTGAGTTTGTGAGTTATGAGAGTTAAAAGGCCGATTGTTTAATAGTTAAAAATACTTTAATATACTTAAAATAACTTATAACAGCCATCCCTACTACTTAATTAATTTAATTAGTAATTTGTGAAAATACCCCCTATGGCAGAACCCCAAACCAGCTTTTGCAGGTTGGGATACATGGACCCCATCCATGGATCGTGGATGGGACCACGGTCCATCCTGCACAGGCGTGGTTTGGGTTAGAGAGGGAGTTTTGGAGGAAAAGCTTGGGGAGACTAAGTCTCAACCCACAACTCCAAACCACAGAGCGTGGGTCCAACCACGTGGCGTGGGTGCCCAATCGTGGTTCCATGCTATTTTTTACAGCATTTGGACCTTCCCTTGGGTCCTCCTCATGGACCCTTAGGGGGGTCCTAGGGGGTCGTGCCTGGATGTTAGGCACTAAAACCCTAGTACTCTAACCTTACATTTTAACTTCATTAGGCTACTACACTACACGTTAGGCTATAGCTTAGGTCATTAGATTTTCGGGGTGTTACATTATCTCCCTCTTGGGAATATTCGTCCTTGAATGATGACGAAAACCCCAACTAAGTAAGAAACTCTAGACTAGCAGCCCATCATGCATGAAACATCAAAAATGTGCGAAAACTAAAAATGCACTAATCACTTCATGCACAATTCCGAAGGAGGAAACTTCAACTCCCTTTCACCACATGGCCAATGCAATACAAGAAAGTAGGAACTCCATCTACTAATCCAATATGCATGAAACTCATCAATGTACATCAACATGGGAGGAATTACCTTCTCCAACTCATACAAGCTCAACACAACAATGTATAGTCAACATGTCATCTCATCAACACATCATTAAACATGTTCATCAATTTACCTCATGAAGTCAAAAATGCAATCATCATACTAAAATTCAATTCAACATGAGGAACATATAAATCATGAAAACTCAATTTATGCTTTAACATGAATTCTCACAAGAACATGTAAAATATAAAGAAATCATGGAAACTCCTACCATACACATGACTCCCAAAAACACTTAAAACTCAAGAGGAATTATTTAACTCAAGTTTGAATGGGAGTAGAAGGAAAAAGATGAGGATAAAAGGACTTCATATTGGCCTCCGCCTCCCATGTAGCACCCTCAACTAAGTGATTCCTCCATAAGACCTTAACGGAGGATACTTCCTTATTTCTCAACCTCTTCACTTGCCGGTCCAAGATCTCAATCGGAACCTCTTTATAAGAAAGGTTTTCATCATCTCCTAAACCCTATAAAGGAAGGATGGATACCGGATCACCAATACATTTCTTGAGCATGGAAACATGAAACACTGGGTGAACCGGGGCCAACTCATTTGGCAAGTCCACTTCATATGCAACTTTCCCAATGCGTTTCAAGATTTGGTATGGGGGGACATACCGGGGACTAAGTTTCCCCTTCTTGCCAAACCTCATCATACCTTTCATAGGTGAGATTGTCAAGTAGATCCAATCACGAACCTGAAATTCAAGATCCCTCCTTCTAACATCAGCATAAGATTTTTGCCGAGTTTGGGCCATTTTCAACCTCTCTCTTATGAGTCGAACCTTTTCAATGGCATCATAAACTAGTTCGAGACCAATTAGAGAAAACTCACCTACTTCAAACCACCCAACCGGAGATCTACACCTTCTACCATATAGTGCTTCAAACGGAGCCATGGCAATGCTTGAATGGTAACTATTGTTGTAGGCAAATTCTATCAATGAGAGATGGTCATCCCAATTACCCTTGAAATCAATCATACATGCCCTCAACATGTCCTATAAGGTTTGAATGGTCTGTTCTGCTTGACCGTCCATTTGAGGGTGGAAAGCGGTACTAAGTTTAACATTGGGACCAAGTCCTTGTTGAAACGCCTTCCAAAAATGTGAAGTAAATTGAGTACCTCGATTCGATATGATAGACAAAGGAACCCTGTGCAACTTCACTACCTCCTTGATGTACAACTTAGCATAGTCTTCCGCCAAAAAAGTAACTTTGACGGTAATGAAATGGGCAGATTTCGTCATCCTATCAACAATGACCCAAATAGAATCATGTTTCCTTCTAGTATGAGGCAAACCCACAACAAAGTCCATATTCACCTCCTCCCACTTCCAAGTGGGAATATTTATATCTTGGAATAAACCTCACGGTTATAGGTGTCTAGCCTTGACTTGTTGACAATTCGGACATTTGGCCACAAAACCTGCTATATCCTTTTTCATACCATTCCACCAATAGACTTCCCGTAGATCACGGTACATCTTGGTGGCTCCCGAATGAATAGAATATCGTGAACCATGAGCCTCTTCTAAAATTTGCTCTCTTATGCCATCAACATCCAGCACACACAACCTACCTTGGTACCTAAGCACCCCATCTCCCCCTTGGGAGAAAACCTCAACAGACTTGGTGAGAGCCGATTCTTTCAACTCTATTAATATAGGATCAAGATGTTGCTTAGATTTTACATCAACCACAAAGGATAATTTGTAACTATGATGAACCATAACTCCACCCTTGGTGGAATCCACAAGTTGGACACCTAGATGGGCCAACCTATGCACATCACGAACCAAATCCTTCTTCTCATCTTCTACATGAGCCACACTACCCATGGACAATCTACTTAGGGCATCCAGAACTATATTGGCTTTGCTGGGGTGGTAAAGGACACTCATGTCATAATCCTTTAAAAGTTATAACCACCTTCTTTGTCGGAGATTCAAATCTTTTTGGTTAAACACATATTGAAGGCTCTTGTGGTCGGTAAACACATCTACATGCACCCCATATAGATAGTGTCTCCATATTTACAAGGCAAACACTACCGTCGCTAGTTCGAGATCATGAGTTGGATAATTCTTTTCATGTACCTTGAGTTGCCTTGAAACATAGGCAATCACTTTACCCTGTTGCATGAGGACACATCCCAAACCCACTGGAGAAGCATCACAATATACCACAAACCCATCGGTAACCTCTGGTAAGGTCAACACCGGAGCGAATGTAAGTCTATCTTTAAATTCTTGGAATCTTTTCTCACAAGCCTTCGACCACACAAACTTTGCTTTCTTTTGATTTAAGGCCTTTAATGGAGAAGCAATAGAGGAGAAACCCTCAACAAACCTTCTATAGTAACCGGCCAAACCCAAAAAGCTTCTAATATCGGTAGGAGCTAGAGGTCTAGGCCAACTCTTGACTGCATTCGTCTTCTTAGGATCAACTTCTATACCCATGCCCGACACAATATGACCAAGGAAAGCAACCGACCTTAGCCAAAACTCACACTTGCTAAACTTAGCATATAGTTGGTGGTCTTTAAGGACTTGCAATACTATCCTCAAATTATTTATATGATCACCCTTACTCCTCGAATAGATCAAAATATCATCAATAAAGACAATGACAAACGAATTACGATGTTGCCTAAATACCCTATTCATTAGATCCATAAATGCCGCCAGGGCATTTGTTAGACCAAAAGACATGACTAGGAATTCATAGTGACCATATCTTGATTGGAAGCTATTTTAGAAATGTCAACCTCTCTCACCCTAAGTTGGTAGTAGCCCGACCTTAGGTCAATCTTCTAACTCACCCCTTGGAGTTGGTCAAACAAATCATCAATTCTCGGGATAGGGTACTTATTCTTTATAGTGACCTTGTTCAATTGGCGGTAATCAATACACATCCTAAGAGACCCATATTTCTTTTTCATAAACAATACCCATGCACCCCATGAAGATATGCTTGGTTGAATAAAACCCTTGTCTAGCAAATCCTTGAGTTGTGCCTTCAATTCTTTTAATTTGGCCGAAGCCATTCGGTAAGGGGGAATTTATATGGGTTGAGTATCCGGCAAAAGATCAATGTCG
The DNA here is from genome assembly GCA_036250505.1 of Solanum acaule. NCBI lineage: Eukaryota > Viridiplantae > Streptophyta > Magnoliopsida > Solanales > Solanaceae > Solanum > Solanum acaule. The sequence goes on along the minus strand of JAJOOR010016353.1, from coordinate 19,563 downwards.
AAGTCTATTTCCCGTTCGGGAGGAATTCCGGGCAAGTCATAAAGAAAGACTTCCAGAAATTACCTTACTACGGGGACATACTCTAAAGGAGGAGTCTTAGACTCAATGTCCTTAACTCTTACAATATGATAGATGGAACCCTTAGAAATCATTTTATAAGCTTTTAGACATGAAATGAATCGATCTCTAGGATTGAATCCCCCCCCTCCATTCCAAAATGGGCTCATTTGGAAATTGAAACTTTACTACCCAAGTTCTACAATCAATGGAAGCAAAACAAGCATGCAACCAATCCATCCCCAAGATTACATGAAAATCAAGTATGTCTAATTCTACCAAATCAACCAAAGTGACTCTATGAGACAAAGAGATAGGACAACTCCTATAAACTCTCTTAGCTACAACCGAATTACTTACCGGGGTAACACAAAAAAAGGTTCTTTCAACTCTTTGGGAGGTATATCAAATTTCATAGCCACAAAAGGAGTAACAAAAGATAAAGTGGCACCGGGGTCTAATAATGCATAAACATCAATTGAAAATACTTGCAACATACCGGTAACAACGTTCGGGGACCCCTCTTGATTACTTCGGGATTGGAGAGCATAAAATCAATTCTTCTTGGGAGCATCGGGATTTGAACCACTTGGAGGAGCTTAGTTACCCTCTTTCCCCTTGGCCGCACGAGTTGGATAATCTTTCAATTGATGTCCACTTTTTCCACATCCATAGCACACACCCATACCAGCAAGACATTTCCCCTCATGTTTCTTACCACACTTGGCACATATAGGTCTCTCCATGTAAGATCCACCCCAATTGCCTCCTTGAGGCTTAGTGTTAGACACCCTATCTTGATTGGTCTTTCGAGCATTAGAGAAACTTTGATTGGAGAACCTCTTTTTGAACCTTGGTCTACTTTGACCCTCAAACTTACCCTTAGAAGAATTTCCATCATCGATCCTTGCCCTCTTCACCTCTCTATTCTTCTTCCTAAGCCTTGTCTCCTCAACTTATTGAGCATAGACCATTAACCGTGAGATATCCATGTTGTCATGGACCATTGCCACTCGACACTCTTTTCAATAGCATCGGACACACCGATGACAAAGTGACTCATCTCATCTCTTGGGTTAGACACTAAAGATGGGGAATATTTGGACAACTTAGTGAATTTCAAAGAGTATTCTTGGACACTCATACCTCCTTGGCGAAGGTTGATGAACTCCTCAACTTTGGCTTCCCTCTTCTCACGGGGAAAGAACCTATTAAGGAAGGCTTTCTTGAATACTTCCCAACTTATGGGACCCGCCCTTATAGGCCTATTCTCCTTCCATTGTGCATACCACACTTGGGCCACATCTTTAAATTGATACCCGGCTAATTCGGCTTTCTCAATAGAAGTGACCCCCATAGCCTCCACTATCTTGTAGACCTCATCCAAAAACTCTTATGGGTCTTCATTCACTTTGGAACCCAAGAAAATAGGAGGGTTCATCCTAGTAAAATCTCTCAACCTTGAGGCCATGGTTCTTACATTAGGGTTTACCTGGGGCCCAACTTCTCGGTTGGCTTGGGCCGTTATAGCTTGGACTTGAGTAGTGACAACATGAGTTTGAACCGTCATGAGTTGAGTCAAAGTTTGGTGAGCCACCCTTATCTCCACATTAGTCATAGCCCCTTCATCATTAGGAACTTGAGGGTCTTGAGGAGCTTGGGGAGGAACTCCCGTATTCACATTCTCCTCTTGTGCCCTTCTTGTATTCATTGCCTATAATCACAAGAAAAGGGTAAGTTGAAAGGTTCATAGAGTTAGGACTCCAAGCTCAACTAAAGAGTAATGGAAGAAGTGAAAGTTCCTAAACATCTTATAGCCTCTCATTCATAAGTGTAGCATGTTTCACACTCATGAACAAGACTCTACTAGACATGGTGCATGAAACATCAACCTAAATATTATTCCCAAAACCTTATGCTCTGATACTAAGTTTGTCACGACCCGGAAGTACCCCTAGACGTAACACGGCGTACTTGACCTCAAAGGGTTCTCATACAAGCCTCTAGCATCATCATAACATAAGACATAGAAATAATGCGGAAAATTTTAAAACTTTTACAATAGAAGTCAAACTTCATTTTTCATAAAGGAAAATCATAGGAATCTAGACTTTGTCTCATACACCATCTAAAACATAGGAATACAAAGTTTGGGACTTAACCCTTTACATCAATAAAAGTTTCAACACGAGAAGTACAACAAAAACTAAGAAATGGATCATCTATCCTCGAACTTGAGGACTCACCACAACTTGGAGATAAGCAATCCAAGTCTTCTTCAAGAAAGAGAGTGTATGTCACCTAGCCGGAACCTACACTTGTCAAAATGTTGAAGAAGAAGAAGGGGTTAGCAAAAATATGTACTAAGTATGGAAACATGCAAAAAATCCTTGAAATTGATAAAAAGGACATTTTAGTTGAAAAGTATGCCATTGTCAAGTTTAGAAACCAACATGCATTTTCAATGTACAACACAAGCCATAATCATATTTATACTCATTACATAGTAATATCAACACCTTAGCAACCCCTAAGGAACACTTGTTCAATGTATGGTTAGCATCCCATAATACCAACCCTACTAAGCACCCCCTTGAAGCTACCTTGGTCACGCATATCATCTTTAGACCTCATTATAATCATTAGTCACAAATAAGGAAATAGTCATGTACATTACTTGACTATAAGGAAAGTCATTCATAACAACTATCAATTCAACACACATTCATACATTTGTATCTCATCATAATATAAAGGAACCATCCCACAACATCCTACTAAGTCCACTTGTGCAATGTGGAAGTGAAGTCCCATACCCCCACTCGTACTAAGTAAACTCACGAAGAAGTCATAGTATAGTTCATGTCTCATTCATTATCTTTATTATATAGGAAAAGTAGCCATAACCGACATAGACCATGTGAGCTACATGGAATCTGGTGTCATGTAGCCCCACAGCGAAAGAAGGTGTCCAACTTGCGTAAGGTAGAACTAAATGTATAGTTAAAAGGTGGATCCACTAGCTAAGGTCCTATGTTGGCACATAGTTATCGGATATGGATTTGCTTCTACAAAACCCGCCCTATTGCATTGGCGGAGGGGCTTCCATCTTAGAGTTCACTTTAGATGACCCAACCTATTGCATTGGCGGAAGGGCCTTTACCTCATTTTCCATATCCACTCGGTGCTAAGCATTATTTCGCAAATTATACATAATTAATCTTGAATTGCATTTACATGTGTGAAGGAATGCTCTATCCTTCATCAATACAATTCATCAAAATAGCTCATAGATTTGTTAAAGGTGAGAGTGTACTTTCACCCTTAGAATCAACATTATTAGTATGTGAGTAGAACTTTCACATTACATTCATAGTGTTTTTATGAGAATAGACTTTCAATCAACACAATAACATCATCAACATCCTAGACTATTCATGTATCATCAGGTGTAAGGGTAAAGGAAGAACAACCTTTCAACAATACCATGCTTTACACGTTAGTCATACGAGATTTACTTTCTAGGTGAATCAATAGATTATACTCAACTTTCATCAATGTGTACAAACCCTAGCAATTTACCCCTTTCAAGGTCATGAATCATGTATCATAATTACACATAAAGATACTACAATAGGCATGAATAAAACAAGATTCAATAACTATATTAACATAGATATAATTCATAGTAATCATCTTGCATCAATACACCCATCACAATTCACGAAATTGGGGTCATGGGGGTGTTCATGGGTTCATGGGGAATTTTACAATGAAAATCACCATTAAACATCAAATCATCCATAATATAATGCAATTAACATAATAAAATTGTTTTTAGGAAGAACCCATGGCTAGAATGAAAACCCTAGTTTTTGAACAAGTTACCAATTTCGAAATCAAGAGTTGAAGGGCTTCATGGAGAAAAGTGTTCCAAGAATCAAGATTCCCATACATTAATTGATGTTTTCCCACGAAATTGGAGTGAAAATCTTGGAGCTTGAAGCCTAATCTTGACCTTCTTTTTTGTTCTTCAATGGAGTTGAGAGAGAGAATATTTTTGGGAGGGAAGTTGGTTGAGTTTGTGTGTTATGAAAGTTAAAAGGGTTGTTTAATAGTTAAAAATACTTTAATATACTTAAAATAACTAATAATAACCGTCCCTACTACTTAATTAATTTAATTAGTAATTTACGAAAACACCCCATATGGCCGAACCCCAAACTGGCTTTTGCAGGTTGGGATCCACGGACCCCATCCACGGATCGTGGATGTGACAACGCTCGTCCTACATGGGCTTGGTTTGGGTTAGAGAGGGATTTTTGGAGGAAAAGCTTGGGGAGACTAAGTCTCAACTCACGACCCCAAACTACGGAGCGTGGGTCCACCCACGTGGCGTGGGTGCCCAATCGTGGTTCCGTGCTTTTTTTTACAGCTTTTGGACCTTCCCTTGGGTCCTCCTCATGGACCCTTAGGGGGGTCCTAGGGGGTCGTGCCTTGACGTTTAGGCACTAAAACCCTAGTACTCTATTAGGGAAGTTATTTTAGGACTCTAACCTTACATTTTAACTTCATTAGGCTACTAGACTACACGTTAGGCTCTATCTTAGGTCATTAGATTTTTGGGGTGTTACAGACTCAAAGATACTTCTCATCTCAAGAGTGCTCGACTTATAGGGTTCATGTAGAGTTATGGGCAATGACTACTCAACTTAAGGACTTCATGAGTAACATGTAATAGTCTGATGATTAGGAATATATTCTCAAATAGATTAGGAACTCAATACTTAAGACTTAAGACTTGAAGGTACCACTCCTCACAAAGATACTCGACTTATGAAGTTCATCTAGAATTTAAGGGCATGAATGACTCGATTCGAGGGTCTACATAACAACATGGAACTCATGTATACAACTCTTCCCATTCTCATACTTAATTTCTCAAAACTTACTTCAAATCGATAGTTGATCTTAAAGGATTCACAATTGAACTCAAAAGCTTTCTTGAATTCTACTCTTAACTCTCTCTTGAATGTGAATTATGAATTCAAGAATTATGGTTCATGATATGAAGGATCCTATGATGATAAATTAGACTCATGAATACATTCTCCTCATTATCATACTCACTTTCTCAGTCTTGAAATAAGTTATTAGAAATTGTAGAGGACTCCTCAAAAAGACTAAAAGGGACTTTCTCAAAATGTTCTAAAGAACTTCCAAGACTTAACTCTTAACTCTACCTTGAATTTGAATAATGAATTCAAGGTTATGGCATGTTAACAATGATTTCTAGGTGTTTAGAAGTAGTTTAGAATCAAAAGGGGTACACTTTAAAAGAACTCAAACGGAGCAATCGACTGCAAACTAGACGGGGCAGGCGACCCTGGCGCACTGAGTGAGGCGGGGTGCCAGCCCCTAAAATATAGAACATAATTTGGGGAGTACTGGCTGGCGCGGGGTGCAACCCATAAAACCCGACGAGTTTCTTTGCTCATTTTCTCACCCTAACTCGTATATAATCGAACGATTTCTTCCCCAATTACTTCAATTCGATCGCTCAACATAAATACACTCTAATACACTCAATATAGCCCTAAAAACACTCACTTTCATCTCAAGAATTCATCAAAACCCCAAAAAATTCAAGATTTAGAATGAACTTCAAGAACAGTTGTCAAGAACTCATCAAGAACTCTAATATTTCAACTTCAAGAATGAAATTTTCGCTGAAAATATCATGATTGGCGTGTGGGTGAATGAACCAAACACTATGGAAGCTTACTGTAACACCTCGCTAGTTGAAAGAACTAGAAAGATCTAGAAGTAGAAAGAGTCACTTTTGGAAAGAATGAAAAATATGGAAAATTGGCTAAATTAAGTTAAGTATGAATTTTGGTCAACTTCAAATGACCAAACATCCTAGATCAGGATGAGTTAGGTGTGCTTCCAGATACCTTAGTAAATATATTGGAATTATCTTTTCAACGCCACTGATTTTGCGCGATTCCGAGTTTGTATTAGTGAGATATGCCCATTTGAAGTTGGGCTGTTTAGATAAGGAAAGTCAAAATTGGATTTTAGGAGGTATTTTGGTCTTTTCCATACCCACTTGATTTAATTCATTTTTAGTGAATTAATTAGGGTCAAAACTGAATTGGTTTAGTTTGTACAATTGGAAATTCATGTTAGGGCTTTAGAGAGAAAAACTCAAGAGAGAAGAGAAGAGGAAAAATCAAGATTCATCATCTTCGTAAGGAATTGATTTCAGATTTCGTCAAGGATTTGATCCTACGAGGTATGTAAGACTTTAATATCGTTGGCTTCGTTCACCCACGTGCCAAACATGTTTAATTCAACGTGAATTCATTCTAAAAAGATTGGAAGTTTGAATGTTCTTGAATTGCTTTTCGTTCTTGAATTTGGGTTGAGATTGAGGAGTTTCTTGAGATTGAGTGTTGATTCCTTGAGTTGTTTGAGTTAATTTTTTTGTATATGTTTTGACTATCTGTTTCTAAAGAGAATTTGAGAAAATGGATCAAGTTTAGTTGAATTTAGATCAGAAAACGAGTTGAAAAGTTCGTCGGGTTTGCCTGGGGAAGGGCTAGCGTGGCGCACCCCCGTAGCGCCAGGAATGCTGGGGCGACACGGCAGCAATGCTAGAAATGAGCCCTAGTAACTAAGGGGCTAGTGCGGCGCACCAGGGATGTGCCCAGGTCGTCTGCCCCCACCCATTTTTCATAGTTTAGCCCGTTTAAGTCCTTCTACAGTATACTAACACTTCCTAATGATTCTAACTACTCTAAATGACTTCTAAACACTTAGAAATCATCCATAAACTTGAATCATAACCTTGAATCCATAAATTCGAATTCAAGGAAAGTTAAGAGTCAAGTCTAGAAAGTTCATAGAGTCTTTCCAAGAAGTCTTTTACAAATGTTTTTTTCTTGTTTTAAGACTTGAGTTTCGAGTTAAGTAGAAGTTCATTTCTTCAAAAAGATTATATGGGAACTAAGTATTCCCAAAGAGTAAATGTTTTCACATTTGAATAAGAGAGGAAACACTAATTTCCAAGAGAGCTTTTGAACTAGTTTTTGAGTAATTATCTCAAATCACAGAAAGAGTTTTGTTTTTAGAAACATATGAGCTGAGTATATTTTGGGAGTAGTAATGAGCACCGATATGGGGATGCGAGATCATAATAAACCAATTCTTCATAAACCATGTAGCCATCATGGGTAGAAATGATCATACTTTTTAGATGATTCCTTAGTGCTTTTTAGAATACACTAGTGGATCCAATTAGCTGAGGCGTTCTATATGACCAAAGTATAGGAAAGTTCTGGCAGCGTGGGTGAGACATTATATCATCACTTAGGTTCATAGTGGTGGTTGTTGGTTAGAGAATCTCCCATAGTATTATATTACTTTATATATATGGACTAACTTTTTAGTATATTTCTTTAATACATTGAGGTGTCATTTACTGTTTAGATGCTTTGTATAAACTGGACCATTATTGTTGTTTTACTTCGCATTTGAGTTAGACATGGTGGATTTTGATGTGATTTTAGGTATGGACTGTCTTCATGCATGTTATGCCTCTATTGATTATAGAACTTGAGTTGTTTGGTTCCAAATTCCTTATGAGCCAGTTATAGAGTGGAGTAGCAGTTCAACAGTGCCTAAGGGTCGTTTCATTTTGTACCTTAAGGCGAGAAAGTTAGTTTCCAAGGGTTGTGTCTATCACTTAATCCGAGTTAATGAATCTAGTGTTGAGACACCTCCTATTGAGTCATTTCCAGTTGTGAGTGAGTTTCAAGAAGTCTTTCCAGACTATCTACCCCCATCCTAAGAGAGAGATAGACTTCGGTATAGATATTCTTCCCGATACTCGTCCTATATCAATTTCGCCAAATAGAATGGATCCAACAGAGTTGAAAGAGCTTAAAGAATAGTTGAAAGATCTCCTTGATAAGGGTTTTATTCGACAAGTGTCTCATCTTGGGGCGCTCTGGTCTTATTTGTGAGCAAGAAAGATGGCTCCTTTAGAATGTGTATAGACTACACCTAATTAAACAAGCTTACCATCAAGAATAAGTATCCTCTTCTAAGATTTGAGGACATTTTCGATCAACTTCAGGGTGCCACTTGTTTTTCTAAGATAGACCTTAGATCAGGCTATCATCAGTTGAAAGTAAGGGAGTGTGATATTCCAAAGACAACTTTCAGGACCCGTCATATTCATTATGAACTTCTGGTCATGTTCTTTGGTTTGACCAATGAGCCTGCAACATTCATGGACCTTATGAATAGAGTATTCAAGCCTTATTTAGATATGTTTGTCATCGTGTTCATTGATGAGATTCTAATCTATTCGAGGAATGAGGAAGTTTATGCTAGCCATCTCAGAATACTTCTCCAAATTCTAAAGGAGAGGAAGTTGTATGCTAAGTTCTTGAAATGTGAGTTTTGGCTTGAGTCTATGGTATTCTTGGGTCACATTGTTTCCAGTGATGGGATTAGAGTTGACATTCAGAAAATAGAGGCAGTGCAAAATTGGCCTAGGCCCACATCTTCAACTGATATGAGGAAATTCTTTGGGTTGGCTGGATATTATAGAAGGTTCGTAGAGAAGTTCTCGTCTATTTCATCCCCTTTGACGAAGTTGACTCAGAAAATAGTGAAGTTTCAATGGTCTGAAGCTTGTGAGAAAAGCTTTCAGGAATTGAAAAAAAGGTTGGTTACTACCCTAGTATTGACCTTACCAGAAGGCACACAAGGCTTTGTTGTATATTGTGATTTGTCTAGAGTTGGTTTGGGTTATGTGTTAATGCAGAACGACAAAGTTATAGCTTATTCCTCTAGACAACTTAAGGTTCACGAGAAGAATAACCCAACCCATGATCTAGAGTTGGTTGCCGTAGTATTGGCATTGAAAATATGGCGTCACTATCATTATGGTGTTCATGTGGATGTGTTCACCGATCACAAGAGTTTCCAATATATGTTTAGTCAGAGAGAGCTTAATCTCAGACAGATGAGGTGGTTAGAGTTACTCAAGAATTATGACATAAGTATTCTATATCACCCAGGTAAGGCTAATGTTGTTGCTGATGCTTTAAGCAGGATATCTATGGGTAGTACCGCCCATGTTGAGGAAGAAAAGAAAGAGTTAGTGAAAGATGTGCATAGGCTTGCACAATTGGGAGTTCGTCTAATGGATTCCACTGAAGGAGGAGTAGTGGTAATGAATGGGGCTGAATCATCATTAGTGTCAAAAGTAAAAGAGAAGCAGGACCAAGATCATATTTTTCTTAAATTGAACGCAAATGCTCATAAGCAAAAAATATTGTCTTTTGAACAAGGGGGAGATGTCGTGTTGAGGTATCAAGGTAGGTTGTGTGTACTAAGGGTGGATGAACTCCAAGAGAGAATCATGGAGGAAGCTCATAGCTCTAGATATTCTATTCATCCGGGTTCCACAAAGATGTATCGTGATTTGAGAGATGTTTATTGGTGGAGTAGTATGAAAAAGGGCATTGCAAAGTTTGTTGCTATGTGTTCGAATTGCCAACAAGTTAAAGTAAAGCACCAAAGGCCCGGTGGTATGGCTCAGAATATAGAACTTCTGGAGTAAAAGTGGGAGATGATCAATATGGATTTCGTCACAGGTTTACCAAGGTCTCGCAGGCAGCATGACTCAATTTAGGTGATTATGGATCGAATGACCAAATCAACCCACTTTTTGCCAGTAAACACTACCCATTCAGTAGAAGATTGTGCTAAGTTGTATATTCAAGAGGTGGTCAAACTTCATGGGGTTTCGATATCTATTATTTCAGACAGAGAAGCACATTTTACTGCACAGTTCTGGAAATCTTTTTAGAAAGGCTTGGGTTCCAAGGTGAACTTAAGTACTACTTTTCATCCTTAGACAGATGGTCTGGTAGGATATGTTGACGGCATGTGTGATTGATTTCAAGGGGTATTGGGATGATCACTTACCTCTCATTGAGTTTGCTTATAACAATAGTTACCACTGTAGCATCTAGATGGCTCCTTATGAAGCTCTTTATGGGAGAAGATGCAGATCTCCTATTGGATGGTTTGAAGTTGGTGAAGCTGGGTTGATAGGACCAGACTTAGTTAATCAAGCTATGGAGAAAGTGAAAGTCATTCAAGAGAGGTTGAAAACAATGCAAAGTAATCAGAAATCCTACACTAATGTTAGGAGAAAGGAGTTAGAGTTTGAAGTAGTTTATTCGGTATACTTGAAATTTTCACCCATGAAGGGTGTTATGAGGTTTGGTAAGAAGGGAAAACTTAGTCCCTGGTATATTGAACCTTACAAAATATCCAAAAAGGTTGGTAATGTAGCTTATGAGTTAGAGCTACCCCAAGAGTTAACAACTGTTCATCCGGTATTTCATATTTCCATGATAAAGAAGTGCATGGGAGATCCTTCGCTTATCATACCAACTAAAGTTATTGGTATCAATGATAGCTTATCTTATGAGGAGATCCCTGTTCAGATTCTAGACCGTCAGGTTCGCAAGTTGAGAACCAAGGAAGTAGCATCAGTCAAAGTCCTTTGGAGGAATCAGTTTGTTAAGGAAGCTACTTGGGAAGCTGAGGAGGATATGAAGAAGATATATCCACATCTCTTTGAGCCCGAAGAAATTCTAGACCAAGGTACTAATTCTCTTCTTAGTACTCTTTAATTTATATACTTGATGTGTTAGATTTGCTTGTTGGGTGTTTCAGCTGAATGTTAGATGTTACACCCTTAGCCTACTAAGAGTAATCTCATTCGAGGACGAATGTCCCCAAGGGGTAGATATTGTAAAACCTTGCTAGTTGAAAGAACTAGAAAGAGCTAGAATTAGAAAGAGTCATTTTTGGAAAGAATGAAAAATCTCAAAAATTGGCTAAATTAAGTTAAGTATGAGTTTTGGTCAACTTCAAACGACTATAACTCCTAGCTCAGGATGAGTTATGTGTGCTTCCAGATACCTTAGGAAATATATTGGAATTATCTTTCCAACACCGCCAAGTTTGCAGGATTTCAAGTTCGTATGAGTGAGATATGTCCACTTGAAGTTGGGAAGTTTAGATAAGGAAAGTCAAAATTGGATTTTTAAGGGGTATTTTGGCTTTTCCATACCCACTTGATTTAATTCGTTTTTAGTGAATTAATTAAGGTCAAAACAGAATTGGTTTAGTTCGCACAATTGGAAATTCACGCTAGGGCTTTATAGAGAAGATCTCAAGAGAGAAGAGAAGAGGAAAAATCAATATTCGTCGTCTTTGTAAGGAATTGATTTCGGATTTTGTCAAGGTTTTGATCCTACGAGGTATGTGAGACTTTCATAATGTTGGGTTCATTCACCCACGTGCCAAACATGTTTAAATCAGCGTGAATTCATTCTAAAAAGATTGGAAGTTTGAATGTTCTTGATTTGTGTTCTTGAATTGCTTTTCGTTCTTGAAATTAGGTTGAGATTGAGGAGTTTCTTGAGATTAGAGTGTTGATTCCTTGAGTTGTTTGAGTTAGATTTTTGTATATATGTTCTGGGTATCTGATTCTAAATAGAATTTGAGAAAAGGGATTGAGTCTAGTCAAATTTAGATCAGAAAATGAGTTGAAAAGTTTGTCGGGTTTACCTAGGGAGGGGCTGGTGCGGTGCACCCTCGTAGCACCAACAGTGCGCCAAAAATGAGCCCTAGTACTTAAGGGCTGGCGCGGTGCGCTAGGAACACGCCCGAGTCGTCAGCCTCCACCGATTTTTCGTTGTTTTGCCCATTTAAGTCCTTCTAAAGTGTACTAACACTTCCTATTGATTCTAACTACTCTAAATGACTTCTAAACACATAGAAATCAATCATAAACTTGAATCCATAAATTCGAATTCAAGGAAAGTTAAGAGCCAAGTCTAGAAAGTTCATATCGTCTTTCCAAGAAGTCTTTCACAAATGTTTTAATCTTGATTTAAGACTTGAGTGTTGAGTGAAGTAAGAGTAACAAATGAAGTTCATTTCTTCAAAAAGAGTATATGGGAACTAGCTATTCCCAAAGAGTAAATGTTTTCACATTTGAATAAGAGAGGAAACACTGATTTTCGAGAGAGCTTTTGAGTAATTATCTCAAATCACAGAAAGAGTTTTGTTTTTAAAAACATATGAGCTGAGTATATTTTGGGAGTAGTATTGAGCACTGATATGGGGCTGTGAGTTCATATTAACCCAAGTCTCCATAAACCATGTTGCCATCATGGGTAGAAAGGATCATACTTTTTAGATGATTCATTAGTGCTTTTTAGCATAGACTAGTGGATCCACTTAGTTGAGGTGTTCTATATGATGGAAAAGTATAGGACAGTTCTGGCAGCGTGGATGAGACGTTGATCATCACTTAGGCTCACAGTGGTGGTTGTCGGTTTGAGAAACTCCCACAATATCATATTACTTTATATATATGAACTGAGTTGTTATTGTATTTCTTTAATACATTGAGTTGTCATTTACTGTTTTAGATGTTTTGTATAAAATGGACCATTATTGTTGTTTTACTTCGCATTTAAGTTGAGTAAAGATAAGGTAAGTGTTCCTTTCAAGCATATGTTATGTACTGATGCCATTTGGCCTGCATCATTTTATGATGTAGACACAGGTAACCAAGATCAACGTCCAGTGCCTCATTGATCCAGTTGAGCATCTCAGAGTCAGTTGGTGATCCTCCCTCCTTCCTGAGGATTCCCTTTTTCTATTGCTTTGATTAGTTAGTTGTTAGGTGATTAGGTTGCCATGACATCCCTCTTAGTATTTAGAGGCTTGATAGACAGTTAGTTATGAGTTCATTAGTCTTGTATTTCAGATGTTTTGCTATATGACTTGAATTGACATTTTGGCTAGTTTAAATATTCTTTAAGATACTGCTTGAGTATCCTTTGAGATTGTTTTTCTTATTATGTAAGTCTTTCGCTATAAGTTAAGCTAGTCCAAGAGTTCGCTTGGATCCAACAATTGTTCTGGAGTGCCAGTCCCGCTCAGGGTGTAGGCTCGGGGCATGACACTTACATACCTCTTAGGGATTAAATCCAGGGTGAAAATCCACAACAAAACTCAAGAACCTCGACGAACACTTTGATCCTCTCCTCTTTTCTCTTCTTTTCTCTTCTTGAACTCTCAACTAAAATCCTAGGAATAAATTAGGATTATAAAAATGAACCTAATCAGATTAGACCCCTAATACATTACTAAAAACGAATGAAATCTGATTGGGTAAGGAAAAGACCAAAATACCCCTTACTATTTTTGGATGACTTTCTTTAATTGGACAGCCTGACTTCAAAAGGTCATATCTCACTCATCCAAAATCAAAACTTAGAAAACTTGGTGGCGTTGGAAATATATTTCAAAGACCTTTTATTTGACATCTTATGGCACAACTAACTCATCCTGTACTGAGAGTTATGGTCAATTGAAGCTGACCCAAGACTCATAACTTAAACATAACTTGCAAAATTTCAGATTTTGCTATTTCCAATTTAGTTCTTTTTGGAACTCAAGGTGCAACATATAGTGAGCTTAACACTCAAGAAATTTTAAATTCCTCAGTAAAAGCCTACTCACAACGAAGGATGATTCGAGTCTTAGCTCAAAATTTTTCCAGGTTGTTACAAAGCTACGTCAAGATCAAGTCTCCAAATTGCAAGCTTTTGAGGGAATTATAATCAAGGTATGATATCTCTTCATCCATGGACATCTTCCATCCATGTAGTCCCCTAGAATTCCCCTAATTTGATGAAAAATTCCCCAATTCTTGCTAGGGTTTCTTCAATTGTTGTGGGTTATGATGATTATGGATCTAATTGAATGGATTGTGACTGCGTATGATAGAATGAGAATAATTACATGTTTTTAGAAATAAAATTATATGTATCCATGCCTATCCCATGATTCTAACCTAGAATTGATATAATTGGGTTGATGCCATGAAGGGAAACTTTGTGGGTTTAGATGTATCCTTATAGGATTGATGAATTATGATTAGAATTGCTTGAGAATGAAGCTTAGATGATGATCATAAGATCTAGGGCTTTGAGAGTAAATCTTAGGGCATGTATTGTTAATAATTGATGTTATTGTTGTGGATGGGATACTTCCTACATGAATTGGTAATTATGAATGAATGAATGTGAAGGGATTTCTCACATGAATGATTCTAGGTTGAAAGGATTTCTCATCCAAAATTAATCTAGATTAAAAAACTATGTAATTGATGAGGCTAGAGGCGATTAGCCTTGACCTCTATATGGAAGGATATGAGGTGATTCCCCTATTCCCTGAAATTGAACAAGAGGTGAGTCCCCATGTTTTTATTATATTGAATGGACATGGAGGCAAGTACCCATGATCCCTATGAAATAATGTGGAGGGGAGTACCCGCATTATATGATGAATAATGTGGAGGCGAGTACCCGCATCATGTGATGAGGTTGTGGAGGCGAGTACTCGCAATTTAAAAATAAGAAAGGCAAGGGGAGAATACCCATTAGCCTTCAAGCAAGGCAAGAGGCGAGTAACCGTTAGTCTATATAAGTTAGGCAAAGAGGCAAATCCCCATAGTATGTATGAATAATGAGACTATGATGTAAAGAATGAATAATGTGGGTTATTGCTAGAGGTGCATTCCATGCGGTAAGCTTGAATAGATGCGGATGACCCAAGTCTTGACTAAGTATGAGTAACGTTGCTTGAGAAGTACTACTTTCTTATTAAGATGTTGATTTATGTGCTTTGATTATCCTTATGGTTTGTATTGACTAACCATGATGTTTATGTTGTTTATGCTAGCTATCATATTTAGTACTTGATTGTACTAACGCATACTTTGCCTACATTCTGATCAAATGTAGGGTTCGGTGACATCGACACTCATTCTCGTGGCTAGGATCATAGTAGCTCAAGGAAGTGATTATTGGTGAGTCCTTATTGGATTGGAGGATGTGATCACCACCTACTTTTATGTCTTTCTTTTATGTTTTGGACTACTGTATGGGCGGTGTCCCAAGATTGTATTCTTGATGTTTAGATGGTTTGAGACAATATTATTAGACTTCCACCTCGTTTAGTAAAGACTTTGATTGTATTAAAAGTTTTAAATTTTCGTTCATTTCTATTACATTATGTTATGATATGCTATGTGGCTTGTATGAGGCCTTTAAGGGTCTTATACGCCTTTTTAAATCTTGGGGGTACCCTTGGGTCGTGACAAACTTGGAAATCAGGCCACAAGGTTTAGAAATTGGTTCTAGGGTGTCTCAAACCACATCGAGTAAATTCTTATTTATAAGTGTGAAGCGCACCACATTTATGAATGAGAGGCTACTAGATGTTTAACAAACTTCACTTCCTCATTTCTCAAAGTCGTGCCATGGATTTTAACTCTATAAAGTCTTTCTCCTTAGCTTTACCCTATGGTTTTCATGATATTACAACTAGAAGGGATAAAGCTAGAAGGATGGAGGGAGACAATGTGGGTCAAGAAGTTCCTCCAAAAGTTCCTCCTCAAGCTTTGATTTATCCCTTGGCTGAGAATGTAACCAATGCACATTTTAGGCCAGCGTTCCAAGTGTTGGATCAAGATGTGATGGCCCAAGCCAATAGTGAGGTGGTAGCTCCCATGAACCCAAATTTGGGTATGGCGGTGACAAAAGTGAGGGACTTTACAAAGATGAACACTCGAGAGGGAGTACGCATTGAGTAAGTTTGTGTAGGGAGTACGCATTGAGGTTCACTCAACTACCTAAGTATGCCTCTTCTATTGTGGCAGATCGTAGGACCAAGATGAGTAAGTTTGTGTAGGGAGTGTCTGACTTGGTTGTCAACGAATGCCGTACTGTTATGCTTGTTCATGATATGTACATTTCTTGCCTTATGGTGCATGCCTAACAAATTGAGGAAGAAATGCTTAAGGAAATATCTAGGGAAGAAAAGAGGGCAAGAACAGATAATGGTAACTTCTCACATTCTATGTCTGGTGGACGAGGTCGTTCAAGGTTTCGGCAAAGATTCTCTGGGAAAGGTTCTTCAAATGCTCCTCCAAGGCCTAACAATGAAAGGGTGTCTAACCCTAAACCCCAAGGAGATGGTAGTAAGTCTTCAATGCCTACTTGTGCTAAATGTGGGAGAAATCATGAGGGTAGGTGTCTAGCGGGTTCCAATACTTGTTTTGGGTGTGCCAAGACGGGTCACAAGATAAGGGATTGTCCCTTTGTTGCTAATAATGAGGGAGATACTCGTCGTAGGGCTCAACCCAATCCTTCATCCGGTCCAAGTAGTTCGGATGCTAGTGCTCCTAAGCAAAACCGATTCTATGCTCTCCAGACTAGAGGTGATCAAGAGAGCTCCCTTGGTGTGGGGACCAGTATGTTAAAAGTTTATCAAATTAATGTGTATGTTTTGATTAATTTCGGTGCTACTTTTTCCTTTGTGACTCCTTATGTGGCTGTGAGGTTTGATGTGCTCCCCGGTGTGTTGTTAGAGCCTCTTTTATATTTCTACCCCTTTTGGTGATTCTGTGTTGGCTGAGAGGGTATATAGAAGGTGTCCCATTTGCTTATACCATAGAGTTACTTTTGTTGACTTGGTAAAACTTGACATGTTGGACTTCGATGTCATCTTTGGTATGGATTGGTTGCATTCATGTTATGCTTCTATTGATTGTAGAACTAGAGTGGTTAAGTTCCAATTCCCAAATGAGCCTATCCTAGAGTGGAAGGGGGGAAATTCCATGCCTAAGAGTCGGGTTATTTCTTGTCTTAGAGCTAGAAATATGTTTGCTAAGGGTTGGTTGTACCATCTAGTGATGGTGAGGGATGTATATTCTGAAACCCCTTCTCTTGAGTTGATCCCTATTGTAAAAGAGTTTCCGAAAGTGTTCCCGGATGATCTACCCGGTATTCCTCCCGAAAGGGAAATAGATTTCAATATTGACCTTCTTTCGATATGCAACCTATCTCTATTCCTCCTTATAAAATAGCTTCGGTGGAACTTAAGGAGTTGAAGGAACAATTAGAAGATCTGCTAGACAAAGGCTTTATCTGACCAAGCATCTCACCATGGGGTGCTCCCGTGTTGTTTGTTAAGAAAAATGATTGTTCCCTCCAAATATGTATCGATTATCGACAGTTGAGCAAGGTGACTATTAAGAATAAGTATCCTCTTTGAAAGATTGATGATTTGTTTGACCAACTTCAAGGGGCAAGTTATTTCTCTAAAATTGATCTCCGATCGGGTTATCACCAATTGAGGGTGAAAGAGGAAGATATTCCAAAAATGGATTTTAGAACCCGATTTGGACACTATGAGTTTCTTGTGATGTCATTTGGTTTGATTAGCGCTTCAACGACTTTTATGGACTTGATGAATAGGGTGTTTAGACAATACCTTGATATGTTTGTGATTGTGTTCATCACTGACATCTTGATCTGCTCAATGAGTGAGAATGAGCATAGTGACTATTTGAGGATCGTATTGTAAATCTTTAAGGAACAACAACTTTTTGCAAAGATTAGCAAATGTGAATTTTGGCTAAGATCCTTGGTCATATTATGTCAATCAAAGGTATAGAGGTTGGTCCTAAGAAGACGTATGCGGTCAAAAGTTGGCCTAGACCTCTATCACCTTGGGACATTAAAAGTTTCTTGGGTTTGGCCGGTTATTATTGATGATTTGTTGAGGGGTTTTCTTCTATTTCCTCTCCATTGACGTCTTTGACTCAAAAGAATGCTAAGTTTGTATGGACCGAATCACGTGAGAAGAGTTTTCAAGAGTTGAAAGATAGACTTACCTCCGATCCGGTTTTGACCTTATCGAAAGGTAAATATGGTTTTGTGGTATATTGTGATGCCTCGAGAATTGGGTTTGGATGTGTGCTTATGAAAAACAGAAAGGTTATTGCCTATGCTTCAAGGCAACTTAATGTTCATGAGAAGAACTATCCGACCCATGATCTTGAATTAGTAGCGGTGGTTTTTGCCTTGAAGATATGGAGGCATTATTTGTATGGGGTGCATGTAGATGTGTTCACCAACCACAAAAGCCTACAATATGTGTTTAGTCAAAAGGACTTGAATCTTCGCCATTGAAGATGGCTTCAGTTGTTGAAGGATTATGATATGAATGTCCTTTATCACCCTGAAAAGGAAAATGTAGTAGCGGATACTCTTAGTAGGTTTTCGATGGGTAGTGTTGCTCATGTGGATGATGATAGAAAAGAGTTGGCACGAGATGTGCATAGATTGACCCGATTCGGTATTCAATTGGTAGACTCTGCCAAGGGTGGTGTTATGGTCCATAAATGGTTCTGAATCATCTTTTTTTAAGTGATGTAAAAGCTAAAAAATGTATAGACCCGATTTTGGTAGAATTGAAAGAAGAGGTACTCAAGAAGTCCATCGAGGCTTTCTCCCAAGGGGGAGATTGTAGCGACTCAGAAAATGATAGAATGAATTAGAGCCTTGACATTTGGGTTAGTGTGAACTTAGGTTGATGTTTATGCTGGTTTAGAACTTAATTGGAGCTAGGGTGCAAGCAAGGGCCTAGGTTAGCGAGTTAGGGTGAAAGAAGCCTTGTCCTTGGAAGGACTGTTTGACGATAGGGCTGCTAGATCACCTAAGGGGTTGGCGAGTCGCCCTTATGCCCCTATGGTCACTTAGTGGACTGCCCATTTGACCAGCCTTTGAGTGATCCCACTGGAACAGACGGGCAAGGGGTAGATTTTTAAAGTTACAACTTTTAGGGTCAACTTCAAATGATGATATCTTTTAGCTCAAAATGAATTAGGTGGACCTTTACCAATCCAATTAAAGGTATCTGAGTCTTCTTTCCAACGCCACTGAGTTTTCCCTTTTCCGATCTTGGAGTAAAAAGTTATGCCCAAAATAGTGAAGCACTGTCAAAAAGGGCGAGCTTAGACGGGTTTAGTGAAAACTTTTAAGTTTAACTTTGTGGGTCCTTAATTCTTTTCCTAAGTTGAGTCCCTATTATTCTATGCCTTTCCTAGAAATTATAAAACCCTTTTAGACCAAAATTCTTCCATTTAAGTTACTCCAATTAGAATTAAAAAGAAACCCACCTCCTCTCAAATATTTTTCTCTCTACAATCCTCCATTGAAGAAGGTCAAGAACTTGGAGCTAGGGCTTGGATTGAGGGCGGTTTCTTCATCAAATTTCTTGGGGAATCTTAGCAAAGGTATGGTGACCCTTGATCCTTGATTATTCTCTCTTCAAGGAGTCCTTTTCAAAGTCTTCAAAGAACAAAACTTCTATTTTCTATTCTAGGTATGGGTTCATGGGTAAAATGTTTTCAAAGTCATTATATTGGTGAATTGAAGTTCTATTATGATTTTAAGATGATTTTACATGAAATTTCTTCAAGAACCCATGTTTTCATTAAAACTCTAGAATTTGCTTATGAAGTGGGTTTAATGCTTATGC
>JAJOOR010016352.1:0-44158 GCA_036250505.1 Solanum acaule | reverse complement strand
CAACTCTTATGTTTATGTACAACTCCAATTTAGCTGTTATGGATTCGAAATATGGGACGCAACATAGGACAAGTTCTGTCCAGATTTCGGATTTAGAAATCCTGTACGAACAACTGTTAGTGTATCGATGATATCTTTTTGTACAAAATATATTTTGCGGTGATTCTTCACTTTTTGCAATCTGAAGAGATGTACCTACATCTTTCATGAAGGATATACAGTCCAGTTTTGCCGTTTTCCTTTTCAAATCTAAGTTGCGACATGAGGTACTAGGCTGGCCAGAATTACTGTTTTGGGAGCATAGTCGTATTTGTACAGGCTAAGTTTACTTGTGATGATAATCCGATTTCACATTACTATTATTGAGCTACTAGGGATTTAAAGAAGTTATTAAATTTTATTTTATACGTTGGTAGGCTATGGTTTCCCTCTCTTAGATTGAGCTCACGTATGTGAATGCATGTTGATTAGTCGGGAGTTGGGTTGGTTAGTTATTGAATCATGCATAGGTGTTTAGAAATCATGTTTTTGGCTTATTTCAAGAATTATCGGGTAACTGTGAGCATGCTTTGTGTTATTAATTGACCCTCTTCGCTATGTGGAGTGCTTGCATGCTTAATTTACTATTTGTTGAAGCATTAGGGCCTTAGTTTAGGTTTGACTAGGGCTTGCCTTAGAAATACATGATTCGGATCCGATAGGCCTTAGTTTTGTCACGACGTCGCTCGGCCGACTTAGATCCCTGTAGACTGGTGTAGCAGACTTGAGCCTGATAGTTTGCTCCGATGATAGTTATCCTTATTTCCCCAATGTTACAGCTTCAAGAGTTACGTCGGCGACACTAGTTTTGCTTCGTCATTTGAATTTGATTTTCTATTCAGTTCCAAGGACTTACATTGATTGGCTAGGTGTGGACTGCGATCCACAGACATTTATGAGAATAGATCGATTGGGACTCTTTCAGCAGATACATTGGCGCTTTTATAGAGCATCCGGTTAGAGTTCCGGCCTCTATTGCCCAGATACTTATATAGAGCATCCGGTTAGAGTTCCGGCCTCTATTGCCCAAATACTAATATAGAGCATCCAGTTAGAGTTCTGGCCTCTATTGCCCAAATACTTATATGGAGCATCCGGTTAGAGGTCCGGGATAAATTCTATACATATGGCTGATTAGACCACGTTTATCACTCCCTATGGGATTAGACCCCAACTCATTTAGTTGGGTTTTATACTGATTTACGATCATTGAACACCTAGAATTGGATGATGTTTGCTTGAAACGTTAAATCACGGATACTTATTCTGCATGGTAACCTTGTTCTACTGTGTGGGATTGGTCGAATAAAGCCCTTATCAAGGATATCTTTCAACTGCTCTTTTAACTCTTTCAACTTAGCTAGAGCCATTCTATATGGTGGAATAGAGATAGGATGATTATCAGGAAGAATATCTATACCGAAGTATATTTCTTTCTCAGAAAGGACTGCAGAAAGATCATTTGTAAACACCTATGGAAACTCACTCATAATTAAAACAGACTTAATAGGTGGTATCTGAACACTAGAGTCATTAACTCGGACTAAATGATAGATGCACCCCTTGGAAACTAACTTTCTAGCCTTAAGGTACGAAATAAAATGACCCTTAGGCACTACTGAACTACTACTCTACTCTATAACTGGCTCATTAGGATACTGAAACTTAACTAGTCGAGTTCTAGAATCAACGGAGGCATAACAGGCATGAAGCCAGTCCAATCCTAGAATAAAATTAGAATCTACCATGTCTAACTCGACTAAGTCAGCCATGGTGTCCTTGTGTTGACGGAAATGGTACAATCACGATAAACTCTCTCAGCTAGAATAGACTGACCAATAGGTGTAGAAACACTGAAGGGCTCAAGAAGTTGCTCAAGAAGAATATCAAAATTCATAGCAATATAAGGAGTCATAAAAGATAGACTCACTCCTAAATCTAGCAAAGCATATACATCAAAAGTAAATACTTTGATCATACCAGTGATAACATCTTGTGAATTCTCTTTTTCTTGGCGACTGGTGATAGCATACAAGAGGTTATCTCCTCCGCCTGTCCCTGAAGTAGCTCCTCTAGATGCAACTCTGTCTTGTGGAGCTGCTAAAGAAGATTGGGCCCTATTGCTGCCATTACTACTACCCTGCATGTTCTTATTCTTTCATGAAGTGACCATTCTGGCCACACTTGAAGCAACCAGTGGAGCCATCACGACACACTCCTGGGTTATTCTTTCCGTACTTAGCACATGCAAGAGTCCTATTAACTCATTGTGCCACACTACGCTGAGACTATGCAGGTCTAAATCTGAAATTCTGCGAACTCTAATTCTTGAAGTCACCTTTGTTCCTAGGTGCAGGTGCACTAGCAAATGATGGAGCAGGTCTAGTTTGCTTTTGTTAAAAAGATAACCAATACGCATTACTCTTTTGTTTCCCCGACTCATTTCCTGTTGTCTTAACCTTTTTGTTTCAGATTCTTCTCTATCTCTCAGCTTATCTTCCTCAACTTTGTCACGAGGATTACCCCTAGATGTGATAAGGCGTACAAAACTCCAAAAAGTCTCATACAAGCCTCTTAGCATATCATAACATAAGATAATAGAAAATGGTGTGGAAATTTAAAAATATTTTCAATACAATCAAGGTTTCATAAAACTAAGCGGAAGTTTACTAAACTTGTCTCAAACCATCTAATACATGAAAGTCTTAGGGACAGAGCCCATACAAAAGTTCTAACATGAAAAGAAAGATATAAAAGGAAAGGGTGATCAAGTCCTCGGTGCTATGAGGACTCACCAAAACTTCTCTTCTTGATCTACTATGAACCTTGCCACAAGGATGGAAGTAAATATTACCGAACCATACATTTGATAAGAATATAGGAAAAAGTATGTTTTAGTACAATAATGTACTAAATATGATGGCTATCATAAATCATCAACATGAGCATATAAGAGGCATTAGTCAACATAAGACATACACCATAATCTTAAGAGATAATAACGTAAGTCATAAGTATAAGACATCATCATAAGACATAGGCTATAACATGGTAGACAATAATCATAATTTGTGAGCATAAAAGATAACATCACAGTCATAGGCAAAGTCAATGCATTTAGAACAACATATCATAAGAGAAATACAACATAAGTCACTGAAAGGCAGGATTGTGCAATGCATGGACAAGATCCCATAATCCAACCCATGGTAAACAAGTCACTTTAGATTCTCATTCATACTTTATCATCTTCTGATCTCATCCTTAGCTTATTTCTCATAGACAAGGGAACATTCACCTTTAGTCACACATGTATTGGAAGGCAACTATAGCAACAAGCCAAACTAAGCATATATCATAAGCATAAGTCATAAGCATATTCATTACATAGGTCATCATAACATAAGAAAACATACCATGAATACCCTCAAAGCATACTTGTGCAATGCATGAATAAGACCCCATAAATCTCACCCATGCTAAGTAAAGTTCCTTGAGGAACCATAGTTCATACAAGATATGACCTTGTAGGAATTAGCCTTAACCGACATAGACCATGGGAGCTTAACATGGAATCTGGTGTTACCCACACCGAAAAAGGTTGTCCTACTTTCCTAAGGTAACATCATCATTTGTTAGCTTTTGGTGGATATTTAGCTAAATAACCAATGGGGCACGTAGTTTATGGGATAAGGAGACTGTTACAAGAAACCTGACCTTTCTTAACGGGGGAGCTTCCAACTAATGAGATTTCTTCTAGAAATCTAACCGTTCTTACCGGGAGAGCTTCCATCTCATAGTCAATATTCATTCGGTGCTAAGCGTAATTCCCACGGAGTTCATATTAAGTCATAACTTGTTTCATTAGGATAGCTCATCAGATCATGCGTGAGAATAACCTTTCACCGTCCATGTCTACATATACCATTAGATCCAATTAGGTGAGAATTGCCTTCCAACCTAGATCTTCATTATGTGAGAAAACCTTTCACATCATGTTCATTATGTGTTCATGAGAATAGCCTTTGAATCATCACAACAATGTTATCATAATCATACATAGGTGTGTAAATGAGAATATCCTTTTAACAACACACAGCAAGATCATGATCATAATCACTTTACTCTCAAAGTGTTCTTAGACCATATACATAACCTTTATCAAACATTCATAACATCATATCTTGTTCTTTTGAAGGTCAATACTCATATCAAATCAACATATTTAGAATGACTACATTAGACATGGATATAATCACAATTTCAAGTAGTCAAATCATTACGTGCATAATCTCATATATTTATAGTATAGGTAATGTAGGCAAAGTCCTTCCACAATAATACCATATACAATTCAACATGAAAAATAGCTTCACTCTCAAAGCCTTAATATTCCTAGTTCATTCATATTAGCTTTTATCCTTAAGGCCCTATAAATCACGTTCATACCACAAGCCTTACTCCCAAAGCAATACTTCACATTGTCATCATACATGCCTAATTCTTAAGACAATCTAACCACATGTTTTATTCTTAAGTGATTCTTATCATAATTCATCATATAGCCTCAATCTCAATCAATACCAGATATAGATTCCCATGTATACCTTAACTTCATTCAATTCATATCTATAAGCCAATTCTCAAGCAACCTACAACACATATCATCAATCTTAGAAGATTATATCTAAATCCTCAATTTTCCCCCTTCAAGGCATAAAACCCACTTACTTCAATTTCATCAATTACACTAGGGTAACACATGGAAAACATGTAATTTAATCATAATGACATGATACAATACTAATTATATCATAAACAATCAATATCCACTAAATTTGATCAACATACAACAATACCCACAATATAGGAAGAAACCCTAACTAGAATTGAGGTTCATCTTCACAATTGGGGGAAACATGGGGTTTCATGGATGAAAGGGATCCATTAATGAATAAGCCATCATACCTTGATTACAAAGCCTAGAAAACTTGAAGCAATGTTGACTTGACCCTCTTATTCTTCTTCTTCTTCTTCTTCTTTGAGTTTTCTAGAGAGAGAATTTTTGGAGAGGATGAAGTATGGGATTCTTTTGGGGGTTTTGGAAATAATGAATTAATTGATGTGTTAAAAGGATTAAAATAGCTTATATTGGTATGCTAAGACTATACAAAAAGACCTCACTTAATTTCCACTTAATTAGGAATTTCCCAAAATAACCCTCCTTAGGCAGCTTAGTGAGGCACTACGGCCTCTTTCACGATCTGCCAAGCGCACCACGGCCCTTGAATGTGCCCATGGTCCCTTGACCAGTAGCTAGGCTACCCTAGCATTTCCCCCACAAGGTGAAGGCAATCCCACGATCCTTCCCATGGGCTATGTTCTTCACCACGAGCCGTGAAGTGACTCGTGATGGGGAGCCTTTTTGGGACAGCCTTAGGGAGGCTACTACCTCACCACCACGGGTCGTGAAGACCCTATTGGTCATAGTGGGTAGTGCCTTGCCCAGTTTTGGGCAGCCTTGGCCCTTGCCCATTTTCTTTGGCTCTTGCCCTTCTTCCAAAACTAGTTTTCGGGGTGTTACAATATCTCCCCCTTGGGAACATTCTTCCTCGAATGACAATCTAGACACCTTACAAAAGTAAAGACTCAAGACTAGCGCCCATCATGCATGTTTTACATCTAAATGCACATAACTAAGGGGGAAACATCAAGTCCGGGTTCAAACATACTCAATGTACCACAAGGAAGTAGGAACTCCATCTTACAACTTATTATGCATGTAAGCTCATCATTTCTCATGTTTAAAGGAGGAATTACCTTCTCCAAGATTAAATGAATACTCAACAATTAATATGGAGTCTAAATGCAATTTACTCTCAAATAGCATATCAAAACATGTTCATCGATTCATCTCATGAAGTCAAATAGGCAACTCATACTTAATGCACAAAAACATGAGGAAATCAAACATGCAAACTCTTTTTCTTTAAAAACACAAGTTTTACATGAACTTGCACCACATAAGGAAATCATGGAAACATCTAAAACACGCATGACTTCAGATAAAGAACAATTAATGAGGAACTCATCATCTTAATGGTAAAGGAGGAATACAAGGAAAAGGATGAGGATGAGGATATCTAAAACACCTATGACTTCCACTGATTAAACCATACTTGATCAACCTCTTTTGAGTAGGTAAGATTCAACTCCACTTTCTCTACCAGAGTCACTTCCACAAAGTCCAACACCTTAGAGATCTAATCTATAAACTCTTGAAGATCCTCCTCTATCTTCAACCCATAAAATTCTGGAGCTTCTATCCCGGCCTGAGTCAACAGTTGAAAACCAAACCTAAACTTCTTATTAGTCATATTCATAGCCAAAGGGTCAATTGGAGCTTGAGGAGGAACTTCTTGATCCACATTGTCTTCCTCATTCCTTCTAATGTTAGCCCTTATAGTAGTCATATCCTGAAAACCATTGGGCACGGATTAGGAGAAAGAGCTAATAGAGTTAAACTCTATGGCACGACTTAGAAAATGAAAAAAGTGAAATTTCCTAAACATCTAATAACCTCTCATCCATAAATGTGGCACGCTTCATACCCCCTAGATGTGACACGGCGTACAAGACTCCAAAAGGTCTCATACAAGCCTCCTAGCATATCATAACATAAGATAATAAAAATTGGTTTGGATATTTAAAACATTTTTCAATACAATCAAGGTTTCATAAAAAGAAGCGGAAGTTTACTTCACTTGTCTCAAACCATCTAATACATTAAAGTCATAGGGACACAGCCCATACAAAATTTCTAACATAAAAATAAAGACATAAAAGGAAAGGGTGATCATGTCCTCGATACTATGAGGACTCACCAAAACTTCTCTTCTTGATCTACTATGAACCTAGCCACAAGGATGGAAGTCAATATCGTCAAACCCTGCGTTTGATAAGAATGTAGGCAAACTTATGTGTTTGTACAATAATTTACTAAATCAGATGGCTAGCATAAAACATCAACATGAGCATATAAGAGGCATTAGTCAACATAAGACATATATGATAATCATAAGAGACAACAACATAAGCCATGAGTATAAGAGATATTATCATAAGACATAGGCTATAACATGATAGACAATAATCATAACTTGTGAGCATAAAAGATAACATCATAGTCATAGGCAAAGACAATGCATTAGAAAAACATATCATAAGAGAAACACAACATAAGTCACTGAAAGGCTAGCTTGTGCAATGCATGGATAAGATCCCATAATCCCACCCATGGTAAGCAAGTCACTTTAGACTCTTATTCATACTTTATCATCTTTTGATCTCATCCTTAGCTTATTTTTCATAGACAAGGGAATATTCACCTTTAGTCACACATGTATTGGAAGGCAACTATAGCAACAATCCAAACTAAGCATACATCATAAGCATAAGTGATAAGTGTATTCATTACATGGGTCATCATAACATAAGAGAACACACCATGAATATCGTCAAAGCATACTTGTGCAATGCATGAATAAGACCCCATAATTCTCACCCATGCTAAGTAAAGCTCCTTGAGGAACCATAGTTCATACTAGACTTGACCTTGTGGGAAGTAGCCTTAACCGACATAGAGCATGGGAGCTTAACATGGAATCCAGTCTTACCCACACCGAAAAGGGTTGTCCTACTTGCCTAAGGTAACACCATCATTTGTTAGCTTTAGGTGGATCCATTAGCTAAATAACCTACGAGGGCACATAGTTTATGGGATAAGGAGATTGTTACTCGAAACCCAGCCTTTCTTAAAGGGGAAGCTTCCATCTCATGAGATTTCTTCTAGAAACCCGACTTTTCTTAACGGGAGAGCTTCCATCTCATAGTTAATATCCAGTCGATGCTAAGCATAATTCTCATGGATTTCATATTAAGTCATTACCTGTTTCTTAAGGATAGCTCATTAGATCATGCGTGAGAATAACCTTTCATTATCCATGTCTACACATAACATTAGATTCAATTAGGTGAGAATTGCCTTTCAACCTAGAATCTTCATTATGTGAGAAAACCTTTCACATCATGTACATTATGTGTTCATGAGAATAGCCTTTTAATCATCACAACAACATTATCCTAATCATACATAGGTGTGTAAATGAGAATATCCTTTCAACAACAAACAACAAGATCTTGATCATAATCACTTTACTCTCAAAGTATTCTTAAAGAAAATACATAACCTTCATAATACATGCATAACATCATATCTTGTTCTTTTCAAGGCCAATGCTCATATCAAATCAACACATCTAGAATGACTACATTAAACATGGATATAATCACAATTTCAAGTAATCAAATCATTACATGCATAATCTCATATATTCATAATATAGGTCATGTAGGCAAAGTCCTTCCACAATAGTACCATATACAATTCAACATGCAAAATAGATTCACTCTCAAAGCCTTAATATTCCTAGTACAATCATATTAGCTTTTACTCTCAAGGCCCTAGAAATCACATTCATACCACAAGCCTTACTCCTAAAGAAATTCTTCACATGGTCATCATACATGCCTAATTCTCAAGACAATTTAACCACATGTTTCATTCTTAAGTGATTCTTATCATAATTCATCATATAGCCTCAATCTCAATCAATACCAGATATAGATTCCCATGTATACTTAACTTCATTCAATTCATATCTATAAGACAATTCTCAAGCAACCTACAACACATATCATCAATCTTAGAAGATTATATCTAAATCCTTAATTTTCCCCATTCAAGGCATAAAACCCACTTACTTCAATTTCATCAATTAGGCTAGGGTTAGACATGGAAAACATGTTATTTCATCATAATGACGTGATACACTACTAATTCTATCATAAACAATCTAAATCCACTCAATTGGATCAACATACAACAATACCCACAATATAGGAAGAAACCCTAACAAGAATTGGGGTTCATCTTCACAATTGGGGGAAACATGGGGGCTTCATGGAATTAAGGGATCCATGAATGTATAATCCATCATACCTTGATTAAAAAGCCTAGAAAACTTGAAGCAATGGAGACTTGACCTAGCTTGACTCTCTTTTTCTTCTTCTTCTTCTTCTTCTTTGAGTTTTCTAAAGAGAGAATTTTTGGAGAGGATGAAGTATGGGATTCTTTTGGGGGATTTTGGAAATAATGACTTAATTGAGGTGTTAAAAAGGTTAAAATTTCTTATATAGGTGTACTAAGACTATACAAAATGACCTCACTTAATACCCACTTAATTAGGAATTTCCCAAAATAACCCTCCTTAGGTAGCCTAGAGTCAGGCACTACGGCCACCTTCACGATCCGTCAAGTGCACCACGACCCTTGAAGGTACCTGTGGTCCCTTGACCAGTACTAGGCTACCCTAGAATCTTCCCCACAAGGTGAAGGCTTCCCCATGAGCCTTCCCATGGGCCGTGGTCTTCACCACGAGCCTTCCCACGGGCCGTGGTCTTCACCACGAGCCGTGAAGTGGCTCGTGAAGGGGAGCCTTTTACGGACATCTTTAGGCAAGCTGCTGCCTCACCACCATGGGTGGCACCACAGGGCGTGGTGGCCACCACGGGTCGTGAAGACCCTCGTGGTCATGGTGGGCAGTGCCTTGTCCAATTTTGGGTAGCCTTGGCCCCTAGCCCATTTTCCTTGACTCTTGCCCTTGTCCCTTGACATTAACCCTCACCTTTAGTTCTAGTGTAGCCTACTAGTTTCCGCGGTGTTACAAACCTATTGCACATGGATCATCAACCTTGATATGTCTATGTCCCCTATCAGCATCTCAGCCTTACCCTCTTTGCTTGGCAAATGAGACAACCCAGATACAATTAAGCTCATTCTACTCCTCATATCAGCAACCATCTCCGGAGCATAACGGGAAAGTTGAGTGAACTTGAGGGTGTACACATGCACACTCATAGATTCCTTCTTAAAGGTGAGGAATTCCCTTACCTTTGCCTCTCTCAGTTTGCGGGGAAAGAAATTCCCCATGAAGGCCTCTTCGAACCCAGCCCAACTCATAATTTGTGCACATTCAGCTCTACTCTTCTTCCATTGGTAGTACCACACTCTAGCAACAGTCTTCAGTTGGTAAGCAGCTAGTTCCACACGTTCAACATCCGCAAAATGCATCACCTCAAATACTTTATGTAACTCTTCCACAATGTTTTCCAGATCCTCAGTGACACTTGAACCCGTGAAGTCTGGAGGATTCATCCTTAAGAACTCACAAATTCTGGATGTATCAACCACATCCTTTCGATCCCCTCTTTGTTGACAAGCCTTGTTGGCCACAACTTGGCTCAACATCCGGATAGCATCCTGGAACTCAGCATTAGTGACCTCTCCATGGGGTTGTACTTTTGGTACATTGGGGACCCCTTGATCCGAATGATCAACATTCTTCCTAGCAGGATGACCTTCGAAAACTTTTTGATGAGGTAAGATCTAAAAGATATAAGCAAGCACTAATTAGAAAGAAAATTTATAGAGTTGAACTCTATCGCATGAAAAGAGTATGAAAGAAGTGACATAGTTCCAAAATGTCGGAGCCTTTTAATTAATTACAGATGTGGCGCGCTTCACACCAATAACTAGGACTCTAAAGACACAATTTCATAGAAACCCTACGACTCTTGAACTCTGTGCTCGATACTAAGTTTTTCATGCCCCGTGCCTACACCTTAGACGCAAGTGGCACTCAAGAACCATTCTTGCCCCAAGCGAACCCTTCGCCTGGCTTAACTCTCAACGAAAGACTTACTCATCAATAAAAAAAATTCAAAGGAAAGCTTTAACTCAAAATTCTCAAATACTTAAACACAGAATATTTAGAAATAAATATTCTACTGGCCCAAGAGGCAACTCAAGTCTTTAAACAAGTTTTAAAAGATTGTAAAAGACTTCTCAAAATGACTCAAAAGAACTCTCCAGACTCAAGTCTTATGAATTCAAGGTTATGATTCATGTTATGAATGATCTCTCGATGTTTAGATATAGTTTAGATTAGTTAGAATTAGAAAGGAGTGAGGGTATCCTTAAATAGAACTCATACGAGCAAAACGACGTAAAAAGGGGTGGGGGCAGGTGACCCTGACGCACCGAGTGGCATGGGCACCAGCCCTTAAACTATAGAAATTTATTTGTAGCGTACCAGCCCCTACCCAAATTTTTCCTAATGAATTTTCTTTCTCATTTTCTGACCCTAATTCGCCTATAATCGAATGATTTCTTTCCAAATCACGTACATTCGAATACCCAACATAATTACACAAAAATCTACTCAAAACGGCCCTCAAATTACTTACATTCATCTCAAGAATTCATCAAAGCCTCAACAATCAGGATTAACGAATTAAACTTCAAGAAAACTCATCAAGAACTTAAATCCTTAATCGTTGAGAAGGAAATTGCATTAAAATAACATGATTGGTGTGTGGGTAAACGAACACAATACTATAAGAACTCACATACCTATTAGGGATCAAACCCTTGGCAAAACAATCCTCGATTCGCAAGAAACTTTGATGAACGCCTTGAACCTTCCCTCTTTTCTCCTCTTTTCTCTTCTTGAACTCTCCCCTAAAACCCTAAGCGTAATTTAGGATTGTGAAAACTGACCAAAATCAGTATTGACCCCTAAAATAACACTAAACATGTTTTAATCTAATGGTATAAGGAAAAGACCAAAATACCCCTCACTAATTTGAGCAATTTTCCTTAACTGGACAGGCTGACTTCAAACAGTCTTATCTCCCTTATCCAAACTCTAAACTTAGCAAATTCGGTGGCGTTGGAAATACGATTCCAAGACCTTTCATTATTTATATTATGAGTCACCTAACTCATCATGTACTGAAAGTTATGATCGTTTGAAGCTGACCCAAAACTCATAATTTAAGCATAACTTGCAAAATTCTCAATTTAGCTATTTCCAATTTAGCGCTTTCTAAATTTAGCTCTTTCTAAGGTGGGATGTTATATAAGACTTAGATGGAATCTTATGCCTACACGTGGAGAGTTTAGTAGCAATGTGAGTAGCATTTCCTTAGTATTAGAGTAAATCGAATGTAGATCAGTTTAGAGAAGATGGAATAAATCCATTGTTTTAAAGTGGCAGCTTTTGACCTAAGGGGGAGATGATAAGATAAGAAACCAAGTCTAAGTGTGAAAATTCAGATAGTGATGTGTTTAGAAAGAGTTATAGAGATATATCAATCCATTCATAATCTTGTGTATTACTCAAAGTTCAGTCTTTCCAATATCTTATTGGTGTTTCTTATTGTGGTAGTGATGGTATTCTTATCCCATCAAAGGTGAAAATGTGTAGGAGGAATAAAGTGGAGTTTTACTATGAAAAATAGTTAAAGAGAGAAATTAGTCAACTCTAGGTAGTAATGCATGAATTTTCAGTTGGTATGGTAGGGATGAGGAGAGGATGAGCAATTCCTAGGAAGTTGCATA
Organism: Solanum acaule; assembly: GCA_036250505.1. Classification (NCBI taxonomy): domain Eukaryota; kingdom Viridiplantae; phylum Streptophyta; class Magnoliopsida; order Solanales; family Solanaceae; genus Solanum; species Solanum acaule. The sequence continues at coordinate 31,596 of JAJOOR010016352.1, read as the reverse complement.
GTAAGAGTCAAGGGAGTGGTTAATATACTAAGCTTGGATGTGGAGTTGTTAATAAGTGGACAAATGTGTGATGCATTTGGTGGTTCTTGATATGAGCCAAGGTTGGTTGAATGTGGTAGTAATGACTAATATTCTTGGGATGAGATTTACTATAGAGGTGTAGGACTTGAACCTTGTGTTATTGGGTTAGACTTGAATATAGTAAGAACATACCATTAGGCTCAGACTTTTGTAAGAGACCTCATGTACCTTTGTGGGAGCTATGAGTTGCAACCAATGAGGTTTGGTAATAAGGAAAGAAGGGCATAGTTGAGAAGTATTGCGAACTTTAAAAGCTACCGGTCATATTACCCACGGCATAGTATTCTACCCTTACTTCATGCCCAGACCTCCTTTGTTTCAGACAAGATAACTTTAGGTAGATAGTGACTTAGTTCAAAACAACATCATTCTTTACTTATGTGCCATAGAGAGTCCTAAATCTTGATATGAATCAATTCAAACTATGTAAGTAGGCAAGTTCAAAATTCAGAAGAGATAGTAAGAGTAAACCCCTTTCCATTCCCAGTACAACCATCATTCGAGGACGAATGATCCCAAGAAGGAGATATTGTAACACCCCAAAAAAAATTAAGTTAAGACTCGAACAATGCTTTGTCTGTGAATATGATTTTACCTAGTGATTTAAATTTTCTTAGGTGTTAAGATCACTAGATGTAACACCTTAAGTTTTAAAAAAGAACTAAAGAGAAATTCATTCAAGTAACCCATCAATTCTCTTAAATTTTGGGTCAACTTCAAACGACCATATAATTTAGCACATAAAAAGCTAGGTGGCCCATGAACTATCAAATTGAAGGTCTTTGAGACCTCCTTCCTACACTGCCAAGTTTTCTCAATTTCGAGCTTGGATGACGGAGTTATACCTATTTGAGTGCAGCCTCTCTAGTTAAGGCATTTCTGTCATTTTAGGAAAGGGTATTTTACTCTTTTCCTTACCCCAATAGACCTACCCAAGCTTTTCTTCACCCAATGAAGGTTCTAATCAGACTCTAAGATTATTTTTCACATTCCAAAAAACTTGGGGATTTAAAGCGAGGTTTTAAAAGGAGACAAAGGGCTAAGTTCAATCATTTTTCAAGGCTTGTGGATTTCTCCAAGAACAATCGTTCTTTCTAGGTATGTGAGGTTTCCCATAGTGTTGGATTTTTTCATTCTCACGCCAAACATGTGATTCTTTCATTAATTCGTTTATGAAATCATTTATGTAAAGATTCTTGAAGAGTTCTTGAGTGTTAACCCCATTATTTAACAATGGAGGTTTTAGAGTTCCTAAGGTGAGGCTTTTGCGAATGAGTGGTGTATCCTGATAGAATTTGAGTGAGAATTTCGCTGATTTTGTGTTGGGTTTATGAATCAAAGAGAGTGTGGAGGAAATCATTATATTCTTGATGAGTTAGGACTTGAAATTGAGCAAGAAAATTAGTCGGGTTTTCTAGGTTTGGGGGTGGGGCGACGCGCCACCATAGCGACAGAGGGGTTGGCGCCCTGCGCCTATAGTGCGCCCCAAATCAGCCCCAGTAGGTATGGGGCTGGCACGGCACGCCACTGATGCGCTAGGGGCGTCAGGCCTTTTTCTTCTCTGTTCTTCATCCCATACTTGTTCCTTTGAATCATGTCTTCTCTCTCTTCTTGATATTAACTCTCAAAGTCTTCATTAATCCTTGAGGGATCCTTAATATCCAAATAACATGTCTTAAATTATATTACGAGTTGAAGTAAAATTAGGAGGAAAGTTCAAGAGGTCTTTCGAGTCAAATTGAGAATATGTTTGTAATCAACCATAGATTTGACTAAGTCTTGAAAGAGTAAAGATGAGGATGAGAAGAGTGTATTCGTAAGTCTCTATAATGTTATTTTAATCCTTGAGTGGAGTTGTTGAGTCCAAAATTCCTTATGAACCCTATAAGTTGAAATTTTTTGAGATGAGTAGTATCTTTGAGTTCCCGATTCCTTTTGAAACTATATTCTTAATTATGAAATTACTACATGTTATTCATAGAGGACCTAGAGTTGAGTCGTTAATGTCCATAATTCTGCATGAACCCTATGAGTCGAGCATTCTTGAGATGAGTACCATTTTTGAGTTTTTAAGTTCTGACTATTGAGTTCTCTAAAGTCATTGAGATACTTGAGTTGTTTTGTTCATGTCTATATTTCATTCTTTGAAGAGTTCTAAGAAGAAGATTTGTCAACAAGAAGAAAAGAAGAAGAAGAAAAACAAGATTCCAACAAGATATCTAGAATATCGATGTATATCTTAGAAGCGAAGAAATCTGAGCTTCGTAATTTGATTGAATCTTTTAAAACACATTGAAATATCTTCATTATCAATCAAGGTGAGAATTTTTCCATCGGAAAAATTAAAATATCTTCAAGTTTCGTTAATTACCTTCTTCTTTTTTGTTTCTGGTAATTTGATTTGAAGTTGTTAGTTTGATTGCTATGAAAATATGAGCAAAAGTAGAGGAAGAAAAAATTGGATTGATTTTTAATTATTTTTTTTATCGCATTCCTGTTTTCGAGTGATTAATTGGAACTTATTTGTCTTAGGTAGGAGAAATTGATCAAACCTACCGAGACTATTGTATTAGATTTGTGGAAGAGTTTTTTTTTTTGGTTGTTGATGTTTCTGATTTCCTAATAATTTTCTTTTGATGTAATGGGAGAAAGGATAATGAAACATTCAAAATTTACATATTGTACCCGGTTACACTTTAGAAGTTTACATAACGTAAGCTTCGTTAATTTTACTTAGATGAAAAAATATATATGGAAAGCAAGATTTGATTTTCACTCGGTAGAGATTTGATGATTAATTTTGGAATTAAGATTGGGTAATGGTGGTATAGTCTATCCGTAGAGGAAGATTTTTTCTTGAAGTGACTGCGAAGATATTGCGGTCACAGTTTCTATCCTTTTGATTGTTCAAATAAACGTAAAGTTGGAGCTTTTCAGAATGCCCATGGAAAATAGATAAAGTTGCGAAGGCTAATTTATTTTGTTGTTGTTGTAACATATTCAGTTGTTAGTGTGCACATTCTCACAGCTAAAAAAAGGGGAAAGATCTTCACTTTGTGCCCCAGGTAGAAGATATCAATAAGGGCATCCGAAAAGATATACCGATAATTTCCAATCTTTTTTTGCTCCATTCCTAGTATCCCCAAGATATGCTTTACCAAACTAACTGCTTCTAGCCTGAGAAGCATACTTTTAACTAATTTATAAAAACAACTGGCTTTTAACCTAATCTTTTATGTTGTTTGAGTCATGTTGCACGAAGAGAATATTTTAATCATTGCCAATATCAATCAAATGATGTGAACAAACTAATGAAGTCCAATCAAAAGCTGTTCAATTTCTTCTGATTTCATGTCCCAAGTGTTAGTCACCTCCAACGTGCTTGTTCTCCTTCTATCTAATTTGATTCTTGTTCTTGTTACAACATGTGTCTTTTACATCAAGATTTGTTAAGCTTTTATGTGTACCTGGTGGTCAATGCTAAAGAAAAGCATTTGTCGCAGTTGATTCACCTAAGGTGGTTAAATCCAGCATGATATCTCATGTCTTTGTATGTTCGGAATGATTAAATTCATCAGTTTCCCTTTGTAACATTTTTCAGCTTCTAATTCCCCTCTAGTTTCATCTTCATGAACCATGTTATGTAAGCATTTATGGAGGAGCTCCTTTCTGCTCATTCCTTGTTTCTTCTTAGCGTAATAAAAACATTCTTGTTGATTTTTAACTTTCTATAAAGTTATTGTCATATGGTACATGGCACCCAGGCCAAGCAAACCCTAACCCTACCCTACCTAATATATGACATTAATTTTTCATGTAAGTGTTGCATTTTAATTAAAATCATATGGGTTTTCCATTCTGCTAGAGGGATTAATCCACCATTCAATTCAATACATACATAAGAATAAAAAGGGTAAAATATGGATTGTATTCATATTGGACCAGCTGCTGATAAAATAAACACTACAAAGGAAAAAAGGATCTGTAGATCAAAGATAAATCTTTCAATTGTTGTAAATCCTCGAGCAAACAAGAAAAAAAACACACAATCCCAGTCTTTAAAAAAATCAGAAAATATACCGAAAAGAAAAAACCCATACAAATAAATCACTCAATTCTCTTTCTTTTCCCCTTATTAGCAGCAACAACATTCTTGTTCTCCAAGAAACGAATTCTCGTGTTGACAGCAACAAGCTTTGATTCAACTAGCGTCAGAAAATCTTTCTCTCCTTGTTCTTCTTCTGGTTCTGTTACTGGTGTTGATGATTCCTTGTGCTTCTTTTCGGGTTTCATATTTTGAGAGTAGAGATCAAGAACTTCTTTACATACATCCAAATTGTTAGGCCAAGTTTGGAGTTCCCCATTAGTAATAACAGTACAAACCTTGATATCGCAGAGAGTTGCAAGCTCCATTGATTTCCTCTTTATGCATTCTTTCCTCCATTGATAAGACTTGGGTTTGTTTGTTTTCTTCTTGCTTTGATCTTCTTCTTCCATAGCTTGATTCGATGTAGAGTCCAGAGAAGAATGAGTACGTATATATAGGTGTTTTGGGGGAATTTTATACCTTCGGTAATACAAGTTGCCTATTTAAATTATAATTATTCTTCCTAATTTGAATAGGAAAGAGAATCGAATTCTCTTGGGAGGTTTGGCCAAAAATCTGCTAAAAGTTTTGGTATGTAAGTGTCCCGAATTGGTAAAGAAATATAATATAGAAAAATAGAGTAATTGTAACTTCCCAAGTTTACTGACAGCTAGGTTAGATCGTCTATGTCACGCTTAGTGGGATGCGTTCTTTTGTTTGGAACCTACCCAAGTAAGACCATCCAAATACAACTTAATAAATCAAGCTTATTTGGAATATGGTATACAACTTTATTAAGTAAAATATTAAATGAGAGTCCTTTTTAGATTTGGTAAGACAATCTTGTGAAAATATTAGTGGTCTTTTTGTTTAATTATGTATGGATTTACTAACTTATATTTTCTCCCATATTCATTTGGTATATAAAGTAAAGAGAAGTTGATTTGGTTAAAGTTTGATGATTAATCAAATTATTTTTGAAAAAATAAATAAGAAAATAATTTTGAGAGGAAAATGTTTAGTATTACTACCTCCGTCAACTATTAATTGTCATATTTTCCATTTTTAGAGTCAAACTATAAACACTTGACTCACATTTTACGATATATTTTTTTCATCATATTGATATGCAAAAAATTGCAATGCTACAAACAAATAAGAAAAACAAAAGGAATATGTATATGTAGGTTTTTAGGGGAAATTTTGTACTTTTGGTAATAGAAGGTGTCTAGTTAAGTTACAATTGAAATTTTTTTCAAGTCATCACATCAAAACTAATCAATTATGACATGTAAGTCATGACATAATCGTATAACTTCATGTTATATTCAATGTACTTATTTTGTTTGATTATTCACAAATCACGTCATATTGTTTTTAAAGCTATAGGGGAAAAAAGAATTCAATTCATCACAAATTTATCAGAATGATTTCATGCTATATACAACCTAGTTATTATGTTGGATTACTAACAAATCATTCCAGATCTTCAACAATCCCCGACCCCAACCAGGGCCACCCAAAATCGCATATCCTCAAATATGTTGTTTTCCAAAGCTTTCTTTTGAAGTACAACATATAATTGTATTATACTTACATCTATGCTTCAAAGACCTCTTGTGAGAGACTATCACTGTATAAATTAAGATTAATTACTGGTAACACTTACTTAAAATATTGTTAATATCAAACAAAAGGAGAAAACAATGATGGTAAGTCTATATTTCAGCCTTTGAAATGAAAATTTTAGCCTTAAAATGAACCATATTTTGAATTATAAGCCTTGAGAGCCTTTGAAAGTCGATTATTGTGATTTAAAATGAGTTTTGAGGAAAAGTTTTAAAGAGGCGGTTTTGAGTAAAAGCTTAAGAGAACTAAGTATTCCAAATATATCATTTTATACACTGAAAAAAGAGACTTCGATTTATAAAAAGAGTTTATGAGTTCAAAAGATATAGAGCAGTTACCTCTTTTAAGAGAATAATTTGAGTAATTATCTCAAATTGAGGAAGAGTTATGTTTCTAAATATATGAGCATGACTTATATATATATATTATTAGGAGTAGTATTGAACAACGATATGGGGATAAGTTCAGACAACTCAAATTTCTCATAACCATGTATGCCAACATGGGTAAAGGATCAAACCTTTTTAGATAATTCCTTATTGCTTCTAAGCATAATTTAGTGGATCCAATTAGTTGAGGTGACTTATACCCCCAACAAGGTATAGGATAGTTCTGGCAGTGTGGGCGAGACGTTTTATCATAAAGTTGCTCATAGTGATGGTTGTCGGTTAGAGAATCCCCCAATTAAGAGTAGATAGTATTTTTATTGTGTTTTTGTACATAATTAATGTTCTAAATATTGCATCTCTTATTGTTGTTTTCATATTGAGTTGAGTTGAGATAAGGTGACTATGACTTCCCAGAGTATCAATTCAGTTGCTTATGTTTCAGCTTTCACCTTACATACTCGTACATTCAATGTACTAACGTCATTCGGCCTGCATCGTTTTATGATGTAGAAACATGTGTTCATGGTCATCAACTGGCACTCTGTTGATATCACTTGTGTTCCAGCTAGATTTGGTGATCCTTCTTGCTTTCGGAGGGTTCCATGTATATTTTATTCCAATTTTGTGAAGATGTTGTTGGTCTTGTCCCGATATCTATCATAGTTATTAGAGGCTTCATAGACAGTAGTAATTGATGAGTCTTTTCCCATTTCTTGTTATTGTTTGAGACTGGAGTTGCCTTCTTATGGCTATTTGAATATTTTCTTAGACTTATACTGAGTTGAGTTATAGTTGAGACTTTATGAGTTAATCTTTACAAAGTTCCTATTTTGATTGAGTAAGTCTTTCGTTGAGTAATGAGTCAGGCCAAGGGTTCGCTTGGGGACAAACAATGGTTCTCGAGTGCCAGCCACATTCTGGGTGTAGGCTCTAGGAGTAACAGCTTATTTACACGATCTAAACTTGCATCTGATGAACTTTATGGGTACTTGTAAGTCTTTCGAGATACCCAAGGTTAGAACTGGCATCCTTCTGAGGTTGTTTCCATTATCACATTCTGGAAAAGCAACAATGTGGTTGAATGTGTTACCACATGATTCTATAACCAACTAGGGATAGTTAAAGGACATATTTTTTTAGAGTTTCTTCCCATGCTAAGATATGTTGCAGCTGAGGCATGATATCAACTATTCAAGGCAACTACTTAGTAAGGTATTGTGTGAGGCATGACTGAGATTTAATAAGAAGATGAAGTAGTGCCCATAACATAAGCTATCTGATGATCATTTGATGGAGATGTTCTACATGTCTTAGATAGTTGGCAGAATCATGGAGGGTTTCTTATGACGCAGACATATACTGATGCAACAACTACACTAGATAGGGTTAGAAAAAACTAACAGGGCTTGGCATACTAAAAAATCTGAAGTCTTTGAGAAAAATTATGTAGTTTGTTTATATGCGTATACAAAAAGAACAACGAATTCAAGATATGAACCATATCTTAACACAAATGGACGCGATGACTAAGCATCTTTTGACTTGTGGAATGGAGAAAGTGAATGCAGTGGGAGCACATGGAACCATTGGATGACATGGTCAGATGGAATATAAAACTGAAGAAGAGGCTATGCATTTGAATAACTAGGGGTTTTACAGACCAGTGATTAGGGAAATAAAGGTTGGAACTATCAAAAGGATTATTATTAGGAAAAGTGATAATCACTCAACTATGTCCCATTTCCATGGCATAGACGGTCGTATACAAAATAATATCCAACTTTAAAGGTCGGGGTTGAACCATAAGCACTTACTGTTGGGATAACACTCTAGTTAATTTATCAACCCAAAACAAAATAGAAAATTGTACTCTTAACACAGGATATATATATATATATATCAATTTCAATTATCAAAAGCAAGGGTCAACACAATGACGATCTACCAAGTTTAGTAATGACTAGGGGTGTGTGCATTACGATGGAATTTGGACACAATAGGTAAATATTAATCACAACCAAATCAATTCATACACGTATAACTTTTGGTCTAGGCTACTTTCAATACCCTCCTGAACTATCAAACATATATCTCTTGGATTATCTCGAATTCCATGACCCTTACCAATAAGACACCAAACATTGCTACTAGTTAGACTATTCCTATATCATATCATTAAATGAGAAATTAATTGATCAAATTATTCTATCTCTAGCTCAAATTCATAGAATAATTTCACCAAGTCATCACTATTGAGTCTTACCCAACTCCATTCTTTCTTTCTCAAGCAAAAATGATGTTAAAGAGCACAGTCTATGTTCCTAACCTCTAGCACAATCCATACATTATTTTCCTCCCCCATACATAGGATTTTATCATACACTAAGCCTATACCTAGGGAGTGTGAAATCGGCAGGACATAAATAAGGATCAGCGGGAACTAGTTGATCGTCCAAAATGGAAAAAATAGATAAGCAGGCTACATGCGAGTATTGATGACCGGCAATAGAAAGGCGTTGCACAATGAGAGATCGACGGTTCACAGATTTAATGTTGGTTGATGGGAAATATTGTGGAAAACCTTTTGTGATCGATGTATAACCAGAAATTTATTTGGCGTTGTACAACCAATAATAGGCCTTACACCGATCTAATGCCAAATTCTCCACAAATGAATGTTGTGTCTTGATGAATCTATTCGGGTTGCTGTGTAAATGTCGGCCCCTTGATTTTCCTTCTTGAATACTATTTGGAGAGGGCGGTTGATGGGTGACACATAATAGAGAATCGGTGGATGCCCTTTTTTCATCGCAGTTGGACACTCTATCAGCCATAGAAAGTTTCCTAAAGCACAACCTCACTCTTTTGCGAACAAATAAACACCCACAAGATAGGAGAAAAGAAATAAACTTAAAGACACTTGGGTTGTCTCCTCAAAGCCCTTGATTTAATGTCGTGACATAATGATAGTTCTCTATAGAGAAGGTTCTTCAAGATATATTGTCTTGATTAAGAGAACCTCCTCAGATATACTCATGTATTTCTCGATTCTTTGCCCATTAACCTTCAATATATGTCCACTATCATTTATATAACAAAATGCAAGCAAGAAAGCATCCACCCAAAAAATGTTTCACAAGAAATTATTTTGGGAGAATTTAAAATATTTATTTATTGTTGTATCATCATATATCAAGGATTATGATAAACCATTGACAACATGAAGCACTGCAACATCTGCTTCTATAATGCAGCAGTCTCCGACAATGAAATTTTTCTTTGGATCCTTCAGTTAACTTAGTGGCATAAATTCTGCCCATCCCCAACAAAAATGAGGAGCTGCAAACCAATATCCTGCAGAAGCTGTATGAGAAAAATGCATCAAATTACTCATAGGAAATTCGAAATATAAACTAACAGTATTGATGCGTGTCAGAAAGGATCATACAATTGCTTCTACAATTTATGCTGGAAAAAAAAAGAGAATTACATTTTTGATTACTTGTATTAATTGCAAACGTAGGAAAAACCCCATTCAGTCTTGATATTATGAAAACGTTGCTCCATTCCTGCAATAAAGTAACATATATATTGTCCAGTCCTTTTAAGAATTCATATTTTGGAAGAAGAAAATTTTGAGAAAAAGGAACACTATACCTCTCATTACAAGATACTTTCAATGAATTTGATCAACAATCAAGAAGTTAAATGTGGCATTCACCTCCCAACAAGATTGTAAAGGGCTTGTCTCAGCAATGGCTAAGTATACAAAAATATGATGATGTCCATCCACATTTTCATCTCCATCAGGATAGATGATCATTTTCCTGTCTAAATTGCAATAAATAGTAAAATTAATCAAAATTTCTTGTGGAAAACTCACTTGTAAAAATTACTCACCCTTCCAATTCTTTTAGAGAGAAAAAATTAATTTCCTATAATCTTGTTTTCTTGAATCATTACCTTTTCTATAATTATAACCATTTACCTTTAATGTTCCCATTTGGAACAACAGTACTATTGATATATTTAGAGACATTAGAAAATTTTATTAGAAAAGAAATGATCAAATTTATATGTATAGTAGAGCTAGGGATTTACTAGGTGAAGTCATCATATTTTTTTGGTCAAGAATCTCAATTCTTCTTTTTACAACTTTATAAAATGGTATTTTATATCTTATATACTGCTTTCAAATTTTTCACTTATATGAGATTTGACTATTTTATTGCGGGTGTTATTTTTTTTTTTGTTGAATGGAAAAAATTTAGAAAATTTTGTTATATATATATATATATAGTAGAGCTACAAATTAACTAGGTGAAGTCATCTCATCTTTTTGGCCAAGAGTCTCAAAAAATATTTACAACTCTATAAAATAGTATTTTATATCTTATATATTGCTCTCAAATTTATTACTTATATGATATTTGATTATTTTATTGCAAATGCTTTTTTTGTTGAATGGAAAAAGTTCATTTTTTCATGACATTTGATAAACGGATAGAATTTTATTTACATGTAAGTTGTAATTTTTATTACTTGAATTTTATTTGAAGAGCTTGACAAGAAATTCAAGTAATGCAAATTTTATATCGAAAGCTCAGTGTGAAATGTCTAAAAAGTCATTTTTTTAAAAAAATTTCCTTTAATGTAAAAGTCGATGGTCTTTATTTTCATTACTCTCGTGACTTTTTATTATTATAACATCTAAAATAATTAATAGTCATATTCCTGATATTATTTGGTATTATATATTGTAGTCCTATAAATAGAAATATTGTAAAACTTTGTTGAAATGAGCACATGAACATTTTAAGTTGTAATATTTTCAGGCTATTTAATGGTGATTTAGGCTTGTGGAAGTGAATATCGACAAGACCTCAGAAGGTTGTACATTGTTTTCATATTTTGTTTAAATGTTTTAATGATTAAATCATAAGAATGATATTGTATTATTTATTTAGTTTAGTTCTCTCATCTATTTATTTTGTATTTTATATAAAGCTTTGATTGTTGTAAGTTTAAAATTTTGTTTGGTTCAAGATAGTAACTTATGACTTTGTAGGACATAATTATCTCTTCTCTGCTCTTTTTCTTTTTTTTTTTGGCCTTTTACTTCTTCGAAAAGGTCTAAATATTTGCTCCCTATGAATTTTCAATTACATATCCTTCACTACAACTTTTAAATAACATTTAAATTTACACAATAATATCTCGAGTCTCTTGAGTTTTTCATCTCTACTATAATCTTTGGCTAAAAATTCTATTATATATATATATATATATATATATATATCTTTTTACCAATCTTTCTATATTTTTCTTTATCAAAAATAATAAATATATCAATTAATCGTTCTTTCATATTCATTAATGAAAACTTAATGGTCATTATTTTCATTGCTCTCATAATATTTTTTATCATAACCTCTAAAATAATTAATAGTCATATTCATGAAATTATTTGTTATTCATATTATAGTCCTATAAATAGAACCATTGTAAGACTTTGAAGAAATAATTACATTAGTCTTTTAAATTGTTATGTTGTCAATACTTATTTATTTATTCTTTAGCTTTACTTGAAGAATAAAATGAATCTTATTGAATGATGATCAACTTGTGGGAATGGGTGATCAGTTTGTGGGAATGGATGTCGACAAGAGCTTGAAAGATTGTGCATTATTGATTAAGATGTAGGAATAATGTTGCTTTTTTTGTAGTTCCCTTTATGATTTCTCTTTGTTTTGTATTTTATATAAAATATTTATTGTTGCAAGTTTATATTTTAATTATGATAATCTGTGAGGCCTTACAAATTAAAGAATCTATAAAAATATAATGAGGGAAGTATCAAAAATATGTTGTCTATAGAATGAACATTATAGTTTGAGCAAGAAAAACAAAGCTTTGGAAAGTTCAAACTTTTGAAAAAAGAAATTTTTGAATTTCTTCAGCAAAACTGGCTGATAACTTTGTTTTATGTTTTTATATCCTTTGTATATAACCTATGATTATGATAGGATATGTTTTACTGCGCAAATTGTGGAGCTAAAATTGGAGGACAAGTTATAACTTGGAAATAATCATACTCAGTGGCGGAGCCACAATAGTAGTTATGAATTGCATAAAATTCAATAGATTTAATTCAAAATTTATAGTTATGTTAAAATTTTATTTAATATACATAAATAATCTATTTAAAACTCAATTATAAGAAAATAATGATTTAAATCCATTAACTTAAGTTAACATCATAGTTGTGCCTCCACTCACATTATAGGTCCTTGAGATATAATAATGTAAATATTATTTCAATTTTATATTAATATATTATTGAATTTTATAATTCAAAAGTGTAAAGTTTTAAAGATTGAAATAATCTAGATAAAATCCACGTTGGCATATCATTATTCTTGAGAAACAACATACCCATATCATCAAGACTATTTGTGTCACGACCCAGACCGTCGTGATTGACACCACACTAACCCTCTAGTGGGAGAACCATCACTACAACTCAAAACAAGCAACTAAACCAAAAACTAAGGCATTTAACTATGAAAACAGATTAAATAACTAATTAATGAAGTTCTCATAAACTTCAACAAGAAATCAAAAGAACTATACTAAACAAATGCAGAAGAAACAACCTAGAACCTGAAAGTCAATGTACCAAAACTCTACTAACGACAAGTCTAAGAACAAGGGGTACAACCCCAAAACTAAACAACACCTGTAAGAAATAGTTTGAGTCTGAAAAGAGTGGACTTAAACAAGAAAGATCCATGGCAGCCCGAAAAAACTAGCTCACCCGTGAATTCGGTCACGCTAAATAGTCACCTAGCTGAAGTCTATCAATACCCACCTGAAGATGCCCTGTACTCAACAAAGAAAGAGCAAGTGCAGTATCAGTACACAACCACAGTATACTGGTAGGATCATGTGGCTATCCCAATAAATGTAGCATACATTAGTCAATACGACAATATAATCACATGCAAATATCGAACATATACAATATCATCAACATATACGAACAATGAACAACTTCACGATTCTCACATATCACAGTTATATCAATTTAGAGCAACATATCGTCTTCCAATATCAATCATCATTAGATATAACGAACTCATCACAAGTAGATACACAACACAATTTAATGGTCCTCTCACAGAACCCAATTCAATAGTCCTCTCAGAGAACCCAAACTGAAACTGTTAGCACACCGGTTCGTGGTACCCGATCTAATTTAGTGTGCCGAAACGTGGCAGTCGATCCCATGTTTATTCCAGAACGTGGTAACCGATCCCATATTTATGCCAGAACTTGGCAACCGATCCAGTTAGTTATGCTGGAACGTGGCAACCGATCCTATTCACACGCCACAATCACAATCACAATCACAAGTATATCATAAAGATCATACATCAAGAGGTGATTCATGGCATACAATAAGTGTGATCAGTAATGCAATATTTGCATGCATACATGTATCATAATGAAGCAAGAACAAACATGCATCACACAATCATAGAATCACAACCATCACCTACCTCAAATCCAAGCTTGAATCCCCTAAGGCACTTGAATCTTCCTTTTCTGGATTCTTCCCGCTTGTTCGTGGTCTAAAAACATACATTTAACGCAAGGATCAACAATCAAAGGTCGAATTATCCGGATTATTACAAACTCAATAATCCTAGACCAAACCCAAGATCCTAATAACCAATTTAGGGTTATTTCCACCATAAATTCCATATCAAAACCCTCCTCCATTGATAATTACTCATGAATTTACATTCTACGGATCGAAAAATGGATTCGAGGTATTAAAACATTACCTTTAGCCTTAAGAATGGTGAAAAACGGTCAAGAAGTCACCTGGGGTCGTCTCCTTAGCTTTAAAAATTGAAAAGTGCCAAATAAGGTCGCTTAGGGGTTTATTTATGACTTTAAGTCGCATCTGTCCTGCTACGGCGGATCCCATCCCGCTCTGGCTGCCCTAATCCCGCTACGGCGGCCTGCACGAAGACAGAATGTTACGCGTTCACTCTAAGATCATTTTTGGGAGTTCTACTTGCCCAAATTCAATTCTGTAAAGTCGCCCGGGTTTCTTATCATCTTAGCTATCCACTCATGTAATCAAATTCATAATTAGATCTCTCATTCATTACTATATTTCCCTAGACCTCACTGACTTAGATTTTGTCCAAATCTGGACTAGGTTAGGGAATTCCAAGTTACTACCAACAATTTTCTAACACCCAATTCTTTCTCCATTGGCTTTTCCTTAACGACGAAATCAGGTCGTTACAATATATACCAATTTACCCATCACTCGTCCCCGAGTGATTAACTAGGGAAGACTGACTAAAGTAAGGGTAGAGTAGTACTTGAATCGTTGAACAACAGGGGATACTTGTCTCGCATGCCCTTAGCTTACGGACATCGAGACCAAGAATTTCAACCGGTTCTTCTTCATACAGAAGGCCTCGTCTAACACAACTGAGTCTCACTTTATGAAATAATCTTCATCCCCAAATCAACCAATTGAACTCCTACACATCCATCCATACAATGCCTCAATGAAGTCTTCACAATACTCAAGTGATAAATATTGTTGTATGTAAACTTAACTAATCAACAAAACGATTCCCAACAACCACCAAAGTTGATCGTACACTCATCTGCCACATGTTATCAAGGATCTTGACACAAACATCAGGACGAATCCTTTCTCACATAACCATGATAAAATCCTAAATCAAAACTCACCACAATTAGAAGTGAACCTGAATCAACCAACACACACTCATAATACCCAAACAATCATAGTTCTCAACAACATCTCTATCCCACAACATAATTCCCATGAGCTTAAGTTACAGAAATTTCAATCTTTAGATATCAGATACTCCTTGAGTGAGGATATGTCCGAACATACAAACCACCCAACAACACTATAAAAATTCTAGATTAGTAATTGTAGTTTACCTCTTAAGAACAGTAGAATTGGATTCAATGATCCCCATATTCAACCACACATAATTGATACATGACCTCGGCGACAAGATGAAATACTAGATTATCGGACAACCATAAATACGCATGGTAGCTCTTCTATAAATTCTCATAAGTAAGATGGTACATGTATAACCATTAAAATACTTTAACAACTCCAAGACCATACCACATAAGTCATCTGAATTAACCATGTCTTCCCAAATCATCCCACTCAACCAAGAGAACATCGCAGGATCAATACAACTGATCCACCACTAGGGATCCACCCACAAAAGTGAAAACACACATGAACATAGCTAGTGAATCATACTCACAATACTAACAACCATCATAAACACTACGACCATTTACCTTATCATAAACCAACACTTTTAAATGAAACCTTTCTTGGTACTTTAACAATAAATAGTAGTAAACTTATGACTCAACCCAGGTGTAAGTTCCTTTCAAATGCTCAATACCAGATACAATTGATCATTTCTCACCTTGCCAAATCATACCTTGACAAAATACATCACCACGAATGTAGACTCACAATGAAAATTTTGAATTGTAAACTCAACTGTATAGCATAATTCCCTTATCTATCAACATTAGCTTGTACCTTGAAGATTCTTATGAATTCATGGATCTCTGTTTATGATTGATCACATCTCCATCGATCTTACCATATATTTCTTTAAAATTTCAATCATACTCATTACTAGACTCAAAAACAAAACCAAACACCTGTCATCACACTCAAGTTAATATTCGCACACTCCTTTCCTAAGTCTTTTTCGATAGTTCTTAACCAATCCGACACACTTGTGACACTATTACCATAGCCACAGCAAAACGAATGAAATCACGCGTCTTTGAACCCAATTATCTACTCCTCTAAAGATAATTCTTTAGCCTTAAGAATTAAATAAAATATTCTTGCTCTCGCCTCTCTCTAAAGGTTGTACTACATCCCACTATTTTTCTTCATCATGACCCTAGCTCTTTTAAATTTTATTCGAGTGGTGTCCCACCATCTCTTAAAACTTTCCATACAACCGCGTTACTCACCAAATATTAGAAAACCATAACCTTAGATACTCGCAAGTCATAATTACTATACAAAATTCACTTAATTACCAATAATTTTATTATATAATTGCATCCCGTCACAATCCATCACGAATTCTTATTACCATTACGCTCAGTCATCCTTGACTATCACTACGAAATCACCTCTTCATCAAAATGACACCTCAACTCAGGTAAACTTATCAAATTCAAAGGACTAACCCAATTATACACACTTTCTTACTAAAATACTTTAATTTCCTTCACCCAAGTATACTCATTGGGACCTTCCTTATCCATAATCTTGTCATTCCGGTACCAATCCACTCCTTTATGGCTTAAGATAAAATCGCCAGTCCTCATACTACCCTCCTTCTTCTTAACAACAAGACAGGAGTACCCCACGGGAAAGCATTAGGACGGATGAAACCTTTATCAAGAAGCCCTTGGATTGGAGCTTCAAGCTCTCTTAATTCTGACACCACAGGGATAGACTCAAAAGAGGGGGATTCGACCTCAACATCCCAAATATGAGCCAATTATGCCAAACAATCCCGCCCTACCGATTTCCTAGCCCAAATGGAGGATATGATCTTAGCTAGCTTAGGCTTGTACATCCCTTCCCACTCTAATCTTTCCCTACTGGGGATCTCTAGACTTACCGACTTAGTATTACAATTAAGCCCGATATAATAGGGGGAAAACCAAGTCATAAGTAAGATTATATCAAGTCAGTCATATCTAGCATAACCAAATCAACCCAAATCTCAAAATCCATAACCACAACAGGACAACATGATACACATATGTGACTACAACTGGGGTAGAAACATGGATGGGGGCATCAAGTATATCACAAACCACATCAAATCCCAAGGCAATTAAACTAACACGTACGAATAAGTAGAACCCAGATCACACAAAACAATAGCCATCCGGGCACAAACAAGAGTAGCACTAGTGAACACTGCATCACACACCTCAAACTCGGTCTTGCCCGAAAAAGTATATAACTGAGCCCTGTCGTCTTGACGGGCAACCTCATCGCCTAGCTGCACTACTTCTCTACCTGCATTACCATTTCCTCGGCCTCGCTAATTTACTCCTCATATGCCCAGGTTCTCCGTAATTTAACACACCTTATAACATATATTCGACTGTTGAACAATAAGTTAGATCGCGGGGGTTAGTTCGGGTACTATTCGAGCCATAATTGTGACTAGGGGAAAACAGAGGAGACAGGTTGAGGTTCTGCCTAGCCTCATCCCGCTCTGGCGGGAAAATTGCTGCATTGGCGGCCTCGCCTTGGCGGGAAGAATCCCGCCCCAGCGGCCATAACGGAAATAAAACCCCTGCCAATAATTTTTCTGAGGTTTTTCTCTTTTCTAATTTTCACAAAGGTTCCCAGCTCTACCAAATGATTTTAGGATAATTCTCTGAGCTAAGAGAAATCATGTCTATCCTAAGTAAATCCCACGATACACGAACCAACTCGTTCTTCTTAATTCAGCACCATAACCCACACATCCCCAGGATACACCCAGACACTCACACGATCCTTAGTCAAATCTTCCTTTCACAACGAATTTCAGGATACTCAAGTATTTACAACTTGCATAACTTCAACGACCAGGCCAACATATTGTACATATCAAAGTTCAGACACACAGGTATTGTGCACATAATACCTCATCATATTCAAAAAATTACAACTTCAGATTCGCAGTTAATTTAGACAACCAGAAGCACACATTTAAAGTTTCCAAGATATAATTTACAGATAAGTACAAATTCTTAATTAATTATTTCGCTCCATGGATGACCATTCCTGATCATCTATGCATTCACACCACCTCTAGGGCCAGATACCAATTGGAACCTTCTCAGTTTCCAATTTGCTTTGCTTGTGGCCCCTCAGTGACGACCACTACATCTAGTTCACCTCGTTGAGATACCAATTGGACTCAACTCATACCACAAGAGACAATAGTACCTAGCGAGCCCCACAAAACTGCTAATTTCAATCATAGAGCTTGGTCGAACCCAATTCTTAATCGCCTCAATCTTTAATTGATGGTAACCAGACCTTAAATCAATCTTAGAGAAAATCGATGCACCTTGCAATTGATCAAAAAGGTACTATATCCGAGGTAATGGATACTTGTTCTGAATGGTGACCCTATTCAATTGTCGGTAGTCTATACACATCCCCTTTTGCTAGTGATGGTGTTACCACTTTTGTTGCTCTAGTTCGGACCATAGAGTGAAGGTGGAAATATACCAATTTGTATCACCTAGATACCAATTAGATTCAAGTCATAGCACGAAGGAGTAGAAATAAGTGAGTTTTTCCTAAAGTCCTATAGCCTCTCGAAGAAAAGTACAGACGTCATCTTACCATTCCACAAGACTCAACTAGACTCATTTTGTTACAATGAGATCAACGAACCTAGACACTATGATACCAATATGTCACGACCCAGACCATCGTGATTAGCACCCACACTAACCTTCCAATGGGAGAACTATCACTATAACTCAAAACAAGCAACTAAACCAAAAACTAAGGCATTTAACTACGAAAACAGATTAAATAACTAATTAATGAAGTTCTCATAAACTTCAACAAGAAATCTAAAGAACTATACTAAACAAATGCGGAACAAACAACCTAGAACCTGAAAGTCAATGTACAAAAACTCTACTAACGATAAGTCTAAGAACAAGGGGTACAACCCAGAAACTAAACAACACCTGTAAGAAATAGTTTGAGTCCGAAAAAAGAGGACTTAAACAAGAAAGATCCATGGCAACCCAAAAGAACTGGCTCACCCTTGAATCCGGTCACGCTCAATAGTCACCCAGCTGAAGTCTATCAATAACTACCTGAAGATACCCTGTACTCAACAAAGAAAGAGCAAGTCCAATATTAGTACACAACCATAGTGTAATGGTAGGATCACGCGGCTATCCCAATAAGTGTAACATACATTAGTCAATATGACAATATAATCACATGCACATATCGAACATATAAAATATCATCAAAATATATGAACAATGAACAACATCATGATTCTCACATATCACAGTTATATCAATTTAGAGCAACATATCGTCTTCCAATATCAATCATCATTACATATAACGAACTCATCACAAGTAGATACATAACATAATTCAATGGTCCTCTCATAGAACCCAATCCAATAGTCCTCTCATGGAGCCCAAACTCAAACTGGTAGCATACCGATTCGTGATACCCGATCCAAGTTAGTGTACTGGAATGTGGTAGCCGATCCCATATTTATGCCGGAACATTGAAACCGATCCTATGATTATGACAAAACGTGGCAACCGATCCCAGTTAGTTATGCTGAAACGTGGCAATCGATCTGATTCACACACCACATTCATAATCACAAGTATATCATCAAGATCATACATCAAGAGGTGATTCATGGCATACAATTATTCAATTATCCTCATTTACAACAAGTGTGATCAATAATGCAAGATTCGCATACATACATTTATCATAATGAAGCAAGAACATACATACATCACACAATCATAGAATCACAACCATCACCTACCTCGAATCCAAGCTTGAATCCCCTAAGGCACTTGAATCTTCCCTTTTCGGATTCTTCCCGCTTGTTTGTGGTCTAAAAACATACAATTAATGCAAGGATCAACAATCAAAGGTGTAATTATCTGGATTATAACAAACCCAATAACTCTAGACCAAACCCAAGATTCTAATACCCAATTTAGGGCTTTTTCCACCATAAATTCCAGATCAAAACCCTCCCCCATTGATAATTACTCATGAATTTACATTCTACGGATCGAAAAATATATTTGGGGAGTTAAAACCTTACCTTTAGCCTCAAGAATGGTGAAAAATGGTCAAGAAGTCGCCTGGGGTCGTCTCCTTAGCTATAAAAATTGAAAAGTGTCAAATAAGGTCGATTAGGGGTTTATTTACGACTTTAAGTCGCGTCTGTCCCGCTACGGCGGACCCCATCTCGCTCTGGCGGCCCCGCTCTCGCGGTACTAATCCCGCTCCGGCGGCCTGCACGGAGATAAAATGTTACTCGTTTATGCTAAGATCATTTTCGGGAGTTCTACTCGCCCATGTTCAATTCCGTAAAGTCGTACGGGTTCCTTATCGTCTTGGCTATCCACTCATGTAATCAAATTCATAATTAGATCTCTCATTCATTACTAGATTTCCCTAGACCTCACTGACCCAGATTTCGTCCAAATCTGGACTAGGTTAGGGAATTTCAAGTTACTGCCAATAGTTTTCTGAACCCCAATTCTTTATCCAATGGATTTTCCCTAACGATGGAATCAGGTCGTTACAATTTGTAGTAAAGATAAAAATATGACTTGATGAAAAGTACCATTTGTAGCCATTGGATTCAGACACATTTGATTCATATTTCTTATTGCCATTAGCTGAGAGCACCGAAAAAGATTCAAACTTCAACAAGTAACGACCTGGTGATGCACTTTTATTTCCATTGCGAACTTCAACTAGAAAAGACAAAATTATAATTCAACATAAATAGAAGAACAAGAGGAATAAAATAAATCATATGAGAAACCAAAATTGTTCTAAAATATTTCATACCATCACTTTCTGAAGGAATTGTTGCCTTTGTTGAAAAGACAATAGAGCGTGAAGAAACTTTCCCACAACAAAAGATTTTGTTCAAATTCAATCTCCTCATTTTTTGTGTTACTCTGGATAACCTAATACGGCATGTTAAAAGATATCCTTTACCAGTATAAGGAGAAATTGACACGTACATACAATATTGAATTGACATATTCTAGCTATACAAAAATATTTAGCAAATAAAAGCCTAAAAATATAGTATTTAATAGTAGTACGTTGTATTCTGCACAAAAATAGGAGAGATAATTTCTATTCATACCTATCTCTCTTTTTAAATTATTTATCATTTAAAATAGTAAAAGATATTTATCATCATCTCTCTTCTAACTTCCAACTATTTCTCCTTAGAATTCTCAAAAAGGATAGTTAAAAGTATATCTCTCCATAAAATTAGCAAAAGATATTTCATTATGACTATAGCTTATTTTAAAGGGTATTCCTACTAATCCACCATCTACAAATTATTTTTCAATTGTTTGATGTAAGTTATGTCATAAACTCAATTTATATTTACTTAATAATTTTGTGTACATTTATTTGTATTTGTATTCATTGATCCATATTCATCTAATAGATTGAATCTAGGTCTTGGGATCTCCAATCTGCTAGTTTTGTGTACAACTTTGTTTTTCTCCTTGAATCTAGGTCTTGGGATCTCCAATCTGCTAGATAGAGTTACCAACATGCTGACTTGTCCTAAGTCGTAAACTCATTCCCTTAGATGATCTTTCAACTGCCTCTCTCACTAGGCATTTCTAGTGGATATGACACATTATCGCTTGACTTCACATAGTCAATTGTGATAATTCCACTAGAGAGTAGTTGTCTTATGGTGTATGTCTCAGTCGTATATGACGAGACTTCCCGTTGTACATGACGCTCTTTGCCCTAGCTATTGTTGTTTGACTATCACAATGTATGCAAATAGGTCCCACATGTTTGGGCCAGAATGGAATATCCTCTAAGAAATTTCAGAGCCATTCAGTTTCTTCACTAGCCTTATCTAAAGCAATAAATTCAGATTCCATTGTGGAGCGAGAGATACATGTCTGTTTGGACGATTTCCAAGAGACTGCTCCTCCACCAAGTGTAAACACATAACCACTTGTGGAATTTACTTCATTTGACCCGGTGATCCAATTTGCATCACTATGTCCTTCAATCACGCCAGGATATTTATTATAATGCAAAGCACAGTGTTGTGTATGTTTCAGATATCCCAACACATGTTTCATTGCCATCCAGTGAATTTGATTCGGATTACTAGCTGTGAATCGACTCAGTTTGCTAATAGCACATGCTATATCTAGTCGCGTACAATTCATAATATACATCAAACTTCCCAACACTCTGGCATATTCCAATTGAGAGTCACTTTCACCTACATTCTTTTGAAATGTAAAGCTTAAATCAATTGGAGTTTTGACAACATTGAAATTCAAGTACTTGAACTTATCCAATACTCTTTCAATATAATGAGATTGAGATAATGCTAGTCCCTGAGGAGTTTTGAGAATCCTGATCCCTAAGATCAAATCAGCAACTCCTAAGTCCTTCATATCAAACTTGCTGGACAACATGCACTTAGTAGAATTTATATCGTAAATATCTTTACTCATTATTAACATGTCATCAACATACAGACAAACAATGACTTCATGATTCAGAACGTTTTTAATGTAAACACACTTATCACATTCGTTAATCTTGAATCCATTTGCCAACATTGTTTGGTCAAATTTAGCATGCCATTGTTTGGGTGCTTGCTTGAGCCCACAAAGCGACTTCACAAGTCTGCACACTTTCTCTTCTTTACTAGGAACAACAAACCCTTCAGGTTGTTCCATATAAATTTCTTCCTCCAACTCTCCATTTAAGAAGGTTGTCTTTACATCCATTTGGTGGATTTTAAGATCATGCACTGCCTCTAGTGCTATTAACAACCTAATTGATGTTATCCTTGTTACTGGAGGGTATGTATCAAAGTAGTCCAGATCTTCCTTTTGTCTGTATCCTTTGACTACAAGTTTTGCCTTATATTTGTCAATAGTCACATCGGCTTTCATTTTCCTTTTAAAGATCCACATTGATCCTAAAGGTATATTTCCTGGAGGAAGATCAGTCAATTCCCAAGTATGGTTACTTAAAATTGATTCGATCTCACTATTGTCTGCTTCTTTCCAATAAATTGACTTAGACGAAGACATAGCTGCTTTAAATGTTTGAGGCTCATTTTCAAGCAAAAATACCACAAAATCTGGTCCAAAAGATGTGGATTTTTGTTGGCGATTACTACGCCTAGGATCCTCATTAGGTTGTGTATTTTCCGTTGATTCTTCACGTGGTCGTTTAGGTCTTTCACTTGTCGACTCACATTCAGTTTTATATGGATAAATGTGTTCAAAGAACTCAGCAATATCTGACTCAATTGCCGTATTCACATGAATTTCAGGATTATCAGATTTGTGAACCACAAACCGACAGGCCTTACTGTTCACATCATATCCAATAAATACACAATCCACTGTTTTGGGTCCAATTTTCACCCTCTTAGGTAAAGGAACCTCTACCTTGGCTAGACACCCCCACACTTTGAAATATTTCAAGTTGGGTTTCCTTCCATTCCATTACTCATATGGAATCGATTGTGTTTTGCTTCGGGGTACCCTATTAAGTATCTTGTTAGCCGTAAGGATGGCTTCCCCCCACAGGTTTTGTGGTGAACCAGAACTGATTATCATGGCATTCATCATTTCCTTTAATGTTCTATTCTTCTGTTCCGCCACACCATTTGAGTGTGGTGTATAGAGTGCAGTAATTTGATGAATAATACCATATTCCAAACATATCTCTGCAAAAGGAGATTCGTATTATCCACCCCTATCACTCCGAATCATTTTTATCTTTAGATTCAATTGATTCTCCACTTTATTTTTGTATTGCTTAAATGCATCAATCGCTTCATTCTTACTATTAAGCAAATATACATAACAAAATTGAGTGCATTCGTCAATAAAAGTTATAAAATACTTTTTCCCCACCACGAGATGGTGTCGACTTCATATCGCATATATTTGTGTGAATTAAGTCTAAAGGATTTGAATTCCTATCAACAGACTTGTAAGGATATTTAACAAACTTACTTTCCACACAAATTTTGCATTTCGATTTATCGCATTTGAAATCAGGCAATACTTCTAAAGTAATCAATTTTTGCAAGGCTTTGTAATTTACATGTCCCAAACGGGCATGCTATAAATCATTTGACTCCAATAAGTAAACAAAAGCATAATTCTTATTAATATTGTCAATAACCATTACATTCAGTTTGAAGAGGCCCTCAGTGAGGTAGCCCTTTCCTAAGAACTTCTCATTCTTACTTATTACAACTTTGTCACTAACAAGACACACTTAAACCCGTTCTTAATGAGCAGTGCAGCAGAAATTAAATTCTTCCTAATAGTAGTAACGTGTAGAACATTGTTCAAAGTCAACACTTTGTCGAATGTCATTTTCAACATTACTTTCCTAGTTCCTGCAATCCTTGTTATTGTTGTGTTGCCCATGAACAAATCTTCATCGAACTCAGCAAGAGTGTATGTTGCAAAGGCTTCTTTCGCAGAGCAAATATGTCGAGTGGCACCTGAGTCGGAAAACCACTCCTTGGGATTTCCAACTAAGTTGCACTCCGAAGATCATTGCACAGAGGTCATCTGCATCTTCCATCTCTTCCACGATGTTTGCTTGACTTTTGCCTTTATTTTTGTCTTTGTCCTTTCTTAGGGCACGACAGTCAGAAGACTTATGACCAGCCTTACCACAGTTGTAACAGTTGCCCTTGAATTTCTTCTTGGCCTGTTCTGACTTCAGTCCGTTGGACTTCTTTCTCTTCTTGCCTTTGGTAGGAGCTTCTTCAACATTATTAACTCCAATTATTGTCGAACTCTTACGAGATTTCTTTTCGGTGGTTTTTTTATCTTCCTCAATCTTGAGCTGAATCACAAGATCTTCAAGATTCATTTCCTTATGTTTGTGCTTTAAATAATTCTTGAAGTCGTTCCACGAAGGAGGTAACTTCTCGATCATTGCAGCCACTTGAAAAGCTTCATTTACTACCATATCCTCAGCAATCAAAGCATGGAAAATAAGTTGAAGTTCCTGCACTTGTGATCCAACAGTTTTACTATCTGACATTTTATTGTCTAAAACCTTTATGACCACAAACTTTTTCAAGCATGCATCTTTTGTCTTATATTTCTTCTCAAGTGGATCCCATAATTCTTTCGAAGTTGTCATTGCACTATAGACATTATAAAGTCATCCTCAAAAGCACTCAGAATGTAGCTCTTACATAGGAAGTCTGCCTATTTCCATGCTTCAATAATCATGAATTTTTCTCTATCTGGCATTTCAGCAGCAGGCACCGGAGTTTCTTCATTGGTAAATTTTTGCAGACCAAGAGTGGTAAGCCAGAAAAATACCCATTGTTGCCATCCTTTGAAATACACACCAGAGAATTTTCCCGATTTCTCTGTTGGTGGTACAACAGTTCGGGTTGGTGCAGCAACAGCCACTGTAAGATTGTTGTTTGCATTTCTGATAAACAAAAATCGATACAAACTTAGTAAGCAATAACTTAAATCGCAAACTTAATAGGAGTATAAAACCACAAAGGTTTTTGTCTCCACCAGAAACACAGATTAAAAATAAATAAATAATTTCCTTAAGATTGTTGCCCAATCTGTGTCTAAAACAGTACCACTGGTTAAAACAAACTTTGCAGAAACATGAAGTTACCAAAGTTTAATGAACCAGTGAAAAAACAGAAGAACATAAATTAATTCACCAAAAAACTAAAATTTGTAAAACTTACGAGAATTTGGAAAGGACAGAACGGAAAAAGATCAAGCCCATTGAATGCACAGTGTCCCCTTAAGGAAATTACTCCCCTCAAGTATCCAAAGTTTGATTTGGAATATGTCCTCCCAGGATAGAATGATCTTAATCACCAGTGTATTGATACCCAAAACGCTGGTGTCAGCGAGCCACTCAACGGCAGTAAAGTACAAGAAAAATATTTGTGCTGAAGAAGAAGAAGAAATCAGAAATTTTCGTTAGTAAAAAGTCTAAAGAATAACTGGTAATTATATCCAAGAGGAACTGGTTCTGAAAGGTTGCAACCTTTCAGAAACCACACGACCATTTCAAAAAGTTTGCAACCTTTCAAATGGTCATGGCTGTTCCTGAAAGTTGCAAACTTTCAGAACAGTCATCTCCAACGGCGGGAAATTCAAATAACACGGGAAAGTAATTTAAAAAAAATGGGTCACGCGGATCTGAGTTTGGTCGGAACATTTCTGCTAATTAAGTAATTAATTGAAACATTTTGGCTATTTCATTTCATTTAATTAATTAAATAAATAAATAAAACAAAACTTTGTCCAAATATAATCTCTCGATCAATCATTTTCTGAAGCCAAAGCCGAAGTCGAAGCTGAGCGACGACGACGGTGGCACAAGGGGAGTCCGTCTTTCCAACCCTTTTAACATTTAATAGAAGTGTTTCTCTATTTAAACTCTTCTATTTTTCTTTCCACCACCGATGAGTGAGAAATGGGAGAAATGTCTTTTTACTAAAGCATAAGAAAACTTTTCAAGTTCCCAACTTTTCATCTTCTCTCCATTTCCCATTAACTCTTGCTAAATACCTAACATTTCCAAAGCCAAAGCCGAGGCCGAGCGATGACGACGGCGATGGCGTGAGGGGGGTCCCTCTTTCCAACCCTTTTAACATTTAATAGAAGTGTTTCTCTATTTAACTCTTCTATTTTTCTTTCCACCACCGATGAGGGAGAAATGCTTTTTTTACTAAAGCATAAGAGGACTTTTCAAGTTCCCAACTTTTCAAGTTTCTCTCTTTTCATCTTCCCTCTATTTCCCATTAACTCTTGCTATATACCCAACATCCATATATGCAAATCTGTATCTACCACATACTAAGTAGTCACCATGAAGAACATTACCTTCATTCAAACATAGTAGCATAATCCCCTTTTCGTGTCCGTAATTAACATCCCACTACCCCAATCAAGTAATCCTTTCTTAGAATCATATTTCAGTTCTTTACTCAACCTTGATGACCTATAAGAAAAAAAGTAGATAGCGTTAACTTCTTTACTAAACAAGATACTCTAGCTCTTCATCATCAAATTTGTTCTTTTGTTGCCCTTCTAGTTTTAGAAGATCATCACTTATGTTGTATCATGTATGGTTTAAATTAATTACTCTTCGCTCATCTTGGCAACAACTTTACCCTATGGCAAATATAAAATAAGTCAATATACAAACCATAAGCTTCATTCCATACAAAATTTCATAAATAGTCTATTTCCAACTGTCAGCACTTGCATTGAAACACAAATATTAGAGAAGGAACTTTTACAAAAAAAGAAGATATAACATTTAGAGTTTAGCGTTGGAGATTTCGGCACTTTTCACAATAGCCTAGATGAAAAGGAATGAAACACTTCCTTGTCATTAGAAGAAAAAACGTAACTTCCTTTCCTTTGAAGGAAAAGGAACACATGTTACAATACATAATTCACTGTGTACACATGTCAAGACTCAAGAATTGATAAAGTTAATAATATTTGACGATATAACACAGATGCAACAACATTTTGGAGGATCCAAGCAACATAAGTTAGGTCGTGGATATAACACAATCAAAACCATACATTTCAAAATTACCTTCATTAGTTGATGGATTCAGGTTCTTGGTGCTTTACTTTTTTAAAAAAAAAATGATACGAGACTGCATCTTTTCATGCCAAGTTGACAACTATTTATTGGGAAAGGGAACAATAGCATAAATAACTATTCAGTTACAGTTATGCAATGAATGGTTTCCTGACAATTGAGATCTGGAAGGGGCATTTATTAACATCGGCACTGTTAGCAATGGAGTAATATTAGTTAGTTTCTAGACATAACATCTTATATGAATTCAAGATAAAGTACAATCTGATTATGAACTTGCAATACTTGAGAAATAAAAATCCCGTCATAGTTAAGGAATGCCAACCCGGCCTCTTTCATTTAACCGAAGGCTATCTACAAGAATTTAATACTTTGGAGAGAACCAACAACACAAAAATTTGGTTCTATGTCAGCCCTTTGCTTAGGGGAATTGGGACAAAAGAATGGTTGGGACAACAAACATTTATCTCCAAATTCGATAGATATAGCTTGATCGTATACTTCATTACAACTATATGATTCAGAGCTATTCAGAGTATCATTCATATTTGATCCCTTTAACTTTCATATTCAAGTTGGTACTCTACATATTAGATGCAAAGTTCCCTCTATAACATTTTGGAACAGTCATTTGAGTATCAAAAAGTAATCCAAGTTCCTTCCTAACTATTATTAATCAATTTTATTCAAAAATACAGACAATTTTATAAGTCAAGCAAACATAGAAAACATAGATCAATAGAAAACCAACAGAAAATGTACGAAAATGGGAAATCATGCTTACTGTAATGATATCTTGATGCTTTAACCGAAGCAACCTCAGAGGTAAACTGCTTCCCCAGAAAAGTAGCCAAGTCTCCATATTCTTCAGGTAGGCTTATGAGTTTAATAGCCAATTTCCTGTGCTTCTACATTCTATTATGCCTTCCCGAAGCAAACTTGTTTCCTATATAAAGCTGTAACATATTGACTCTCCATTCCATGGAGTTAAAGGGGGCTAGATGTGCAAAACACAGAGAGTTCACCATTAAGACAACAAATTTAGTTATTTATGCAAAGATTGAGAAAATTGAAATCTTTAAAATCATAAGCGAAAATAAAACATGAGCAAATAAAAAGAAATATCTGAGGAATAGCAAAGAGCTCAATACATGTTAACATGAGAAGTGGTACAATTCAACAATGAGGCAATGTGACAATACCAGATTTATTGTACAATTCTAAACATTCAAGGAATTTAAAGCAGTACACAAAATTCAAATTTTACTTAATAATGTAAACAAAATATAATTTTTCTAGCTAAGAAATTTTTTTAAACAAGTGGTGAACGTCAAATATCCTTCAATAGAAAAACCACATATGCTTACTCTATTAAATCTCGCTACAAATAAAAAATGAAGATGAGAAGAATGATCAGATTACTTAAGTGTATAGCAACTGAATATGTTCGAACAAGTGATTGCATGTTTAGTCTCCTAGTGTGGTAGGTCAATGAACTTGTTACAGAAAAAAATACAAATCAGGCGCAAACACTTGTTCAAAAGGCGGAAGAATTGAATGGCGAAGAGAGGGGTAGGGAAGGAATGGAAAATTGTCAAAGATGATATTTGTTGACAGAACATGGGCTGAATAGCGAGATTAATTCTTTGAGCTAGGCTGAATTTCTAACAACACTTTTCCCCTCTTCCTTACTAATAGGGTAATCTTCTTTTATGGCTTTCACCCCTGTCCAAAAACAGAGAATTAAGCCCATATCTGATCCATTCATTCTGCAAGTAGGGAGGATCCAGAGTGTTGCCTTACCTACATCCAATTGCTAGACATTTTATTGGCCTGATCATTCTCTCATTCTTTAGTAGGCAGCGATAGGACTGTAGCTTAGAACAGAAGAAATACCTCACATAAATATTATTCTTAAGAGAAATTTGACTGCCTGTGGAGTTGGAAGATATGACAAAACTATGGAGTGTTCTCCAACTATCGAGCCACCTTGCACTAACCTCGACAATTCACCAACACAAGAATCTGATAATTCTACCTACCTACCTCAATCATCCTAGGAATATCCTTATGCTAAAGGGAAGAAATTATCACTAACATGGTGCCTCCATTAGTTGGAGGTGCAAGACTTCCTAAGTTTAAATATCGACTCAGAACTATAAAAGATATTTTGAACAAGAAAAAGAAAGAAGCAATAAACCAATGAAGGAATGCACTAACTTTCATTAACGAATACATACATGCACCCAAAAGGATAACAACCACTAAACAAAGTATTGAAATAGAATAAGATAGATACAGTTAGAGATTGAAGTTCAGTTCATACAAAAGGGAATGTAAATGATAAAAATTGAAATAAATAAATAAAATATAGTGAAAGATGATTTTTAGCTTACCAAACACAAAGATGGCTGATGACCGAATCTGTCTTGTCTCTTTTGAATTTTTGTCAAAAACCACAGCCATATCCCTTATAATTTTCAAAATAATTATCCTAATCTAGCTAGGTCATAGGCTTCCAATCTCATCTTGATAGTAAATATCAGCAATTACCCAACTTGAGCATAATGAAGAAGATCACTTTGCCTACTT
Organism: Solanum acaule; assembly: GCA_036250505.1. Lineage (NCBI taxonomy): Eukaryota > Viridiplantae > Streptophyta > Magnoliopsida > Solanales > Solanaceae > Solanum > Solanum acaule. The sequence goes on along the minus strand of JAJOOR010016352.1, from coordinate 1,283 downwards.
CTTTGCTTGTGTCATCTCATTCTCCCTTAATATATATAGATGTGAGGGGAAAGAGAGAGAAAGCTCTAGAAGGAAAAAGAAAGATGGAGTATGTGCATTGCTAAAAATCAGTCAAGTATAACAAATATATATTACCCTTGAAGATGAGCATATTTACTACATTGCCATTGGTCGTCTATGGCTTGACATTTCTATATAGTAGAAAAATATATTTGTTATTCTTTTTAGATAGGAAACTCACCTATATTTGAGGAAATGGGACGTGGTTGAGGGTTTGTGGGGGTATTAATTTAGATAGATACATGTGAATTCTAATGTGTGCACTCATTAGCAAGAATGAAGATCAAAAGTATGGGGTCTTTTTGAGGATTGATCTAATTAGAAAATGATTGATCACATAAGTAGCGGTGTTCACTGCTTCAAGTCGAGAAATTCTTTGAAAGATCAGAATCTATCAATATCTTTCTAGCAATATCCACCAAGTTTTGATCTTCTTTTCAATTACATCATTCTGTTGAGGCATTCCAAAAGCAGAGAAGTTGTGGTGTATGTCATGATCAGCACAATAACTTTCAACTCTAGCATATTCAAATTCAATTCCATGATCCAACTTGATCCCTGTGATTTTACCGTTATACTTCGTCTGAATCATCTTGGCATATACTGTCAACATATCATATATTTCATCCTTGTACTTGAGAAACATGGTTCAAGTTAATCTTGAGTAGTCATCCACGATCACAAAAATATATTATGTAATGAATCGGTAGGTTATTTCTGAAAACTTTCATAAAATTTTCATTTTACCCCTCCCGATAGTTTCCCTAAGTCATTTGTGATTGGTCGGTGAAGTTGATTTGGTAATTATGAACTGTTCAACTATAGTTAATTAATTGACGAATAATAATTGATTTAATTGATAATAATGGGCCAAGTAAAATTTATTTATCACCCTATGCCATTTGGCCCGTATAAATTATAATAAGCAGCGGAGTTTGTCACTTTTAGTAAACATTTAATTTGGAAAAGAAGAAGAAGCAGAAACTAACCTATTTCAGCGTCGGATAAAAGGAAAAGAAAACTACAGCACGTGAGACCTTTACCACGTCTAATACATATATGTGTATATGGATAAAAGTCATATAATTGGTAATGGTGGAAGAGAATTGAATAATTAAACTGGAACAAAATTCTAATTGCTATAAGTATAATTGGTAATGGTGGAAGAGAATTGAATAATTGAATTGGAACAAAATTCTTATCTTGGGGGGGGGGGGGGGGGG
>JAJOOR010016351.1:0-35300 GCA_036250505.1 Solanum acaule | reverse complement strand
TTTATAAGTTGTGTTGTAGTTTATATTCTAAACTTTCTATTTGTATTTGTAGATATAAAATAGTTTTTCTCTGTGCTATTATAGATTTTTTACAAATTCCTGCAAATATATTACTGTTAAGTCTACTTTGCCTATGTGCTAATTCTTGTCTTTTCGCTATAATTATTTCAGTAAGTTTTTGTCTATATTCGTTATTCTCGTTATTCATTGTATTTTTAAATATTGAATATATTTATATTCTGTTTTAGATATATTATCTATTAATTGATCTAATTTGTCGTTATCAATTTTTGTCATATTGAGTTGTTTATATTCCGAATATAATTTGTTTAATTTTCTTCTTATTTTTCTTAACTTTCTACTAGTATATTTTTTCTTATATTTCTTATCATCCATAGCTCATGAAGCATTTTGTTCTGTCATTGGTGAAAAATTAGAAAATCATCAAGGATTTTCATATGTAAGAGATGAACAACGAAATTTTGAAACCATTATTCAATATTCTTTTAGAAAAATCTGTACTTTATGTATTGATAAAAAATACCTGTTAATTTTGAAACCATTCTTCAATTCTTCAATTTTCTTTGTGAAAAATTTCAGATTTGGAGCTAAGACGTTCTTCTTCTTCAAGAAATTGGGATTTTTTCTCATTTGGGCAAAGCTTTACCCAAGAGTTGAAAGGTTATGTTTTATGTCTTGAATTTATTTTTTCCAAATAAAAATTGGAGCGGGCTGACTTGAAAATGCTGGAGGGAATATATTATTTTAGTAAAAACTTTAAGGCCACACTTCTAATGTGTTGTTTTTACAATTATAAAAATAGCACACTTTAAAAGTGTGGTCATATATATAAATAGTTGTTGTCAAGTATATCATAATGTAACAATGCTTATAAAGTGTAGCCTATACCATTAAAGAGTACGCTTTACAAGTGTTGTCAATATTATTGAAGCCAAAAGTTAAAAACATGGGCTACACTTTAAAAGTGTACCCGAAAATATTTTAGGCAACACTTTACAAGCATTGTCCAGATTTAGTGTGGCCGTAAGCCTAAAATGTTGTAGTGTAAAATTATTCAAGACGGAAGATGCAAAAGAAAAAAATTCTCCTATTTCCACAACCACAAAGTTAGATCTAGAGGGAACATGTATAGATGTGGAGAAAAAACTTTACAGAGCCATGATTGGGTCACTTCTATACCTTACAACTAGCAGGCCGGATATTGTCTTCAGTGCACATCTTTGTACTAGGTTCCAAGCAAATCCTAAAGAATCTCATCTAAAGGAAGTCAAACAAATTCTAAGGTATTTTAAGGGCACCACTGACCTAGAAGTATGGTATCCAAAATGAAGCAATTTTGAATTGGTAGGTTATGCTGATGCTGACTATGCATAATACTTAGTGGATAAAAAATGTATTACAGGTATGGAACACTTCTTAGGATCATGTCTAATTTCATAGACAACAAAGAAACAAAACTTTGTAACTTTATCTACTGCTGAAGCTAAATTCGTAGCGACTACTTCATGTTGTGCTCAACTTATTTGGATAAAACAACTCAAGAATTTTGGATTAAACATTGAATGTGTTCTAATTTTTAGTGATAACACAAGCACCAACAACATAGCAAAAAAGTCAGTTCATCGCAAAAGAACAAAACACATTGACATTAGACATCACTTCTTGAGAGACAATGTAGAAAACAATTTGATTTCAATGAACTTTTGTACCATTGATAAGTAGATTGCTGACATCTTTACCAAAGCCTTGAGTAGAGAATACTTTGAAAGGAACAAGTTGGAATTGGGGATGATTAAGATTACATGAGCATTCTTCAATCACTGGTTACCATATCCACGTCAAAGCACAATAAAATTCTCATTCCAAATCTTTATTGCTTATCACTATATCGCCCAAACTCTAAAATTACTTATGCACTATAGCTAATACATTTACAATTGTTTCAGGGGTAAGGGAGAATCTGGGGACAGAACTTGATACTAATAATGGAATTATTTTTATGTATGTACATTACACTTGTTTAACAATTTTTGAAAAACATGATGCAATCATATAACTTGATCCCTCCCACATGTCATGTTAGAAAAAAATTAAACCGTGCCTACTCTAAACTAAAAACTAAAAACTGTCATTTCAAATCAAATCACACCACTCCCAAGATAAAAACTCCTCAACTTCTCCTTCCCATTCCTGAAAGGAAAAATTAAAACTGCCATTTTCTTCCACTCCTCCAAATACTCATCTTCCCAAAACTATCTAAAAAAATTCTCTGAAAATGGATCCTTCTCCTGAAATAGCCCTCAACCCTTCAAAGAACAATTCAACCCAAACATCATACCAGATTTCTTCTACATTAACGCTCTAGGTGTATCTCAAATTGCATGCCCAATAACTAAAGTGGGCTCAACTCAGGGGGAATTAACTCATCCAAGAGATGGGTGAAATCAAGACTGACATGGTGATTCCATCAAGTGAGGGGGAACAAACAAAGGTCTCTGATGATGAAACTAGTGTTGAGCGTGAGGAAGAATCTGATATACCCTCCAAGGAACATATCCAAGGATCGATTCCTGATACTGATTAACATATCCTAGTCGCTCACTTGGTACCCAAACGTCTGAGGTCGTCTACGGAAGCCTCAGATAAACCAGTTGTCATTCTAATGGATGAACTAAAAGATGACTCATAAGCTACACCTTTCGTAGCCGTTTTTGTTCGCTTGACTAGGTTTGTTAAAAGAACTCTAGAAGAGGGTCTCATTGCTATGGCTTCTAAAAGACCACGATCATCCAGAGGTAAGTTCACTCATCCAATTGATCCTATTGAGATCCTGATTAACCTTTAGAATCTAATAGAACTAGAAAGGGAAAAAGAAAAATGTTTTCTCCTAACCGAAAGAATCAGGCCGACGTAGTGCACCAAAAAAGGGATCTAAAATGAGAGGACTAGTTGATGAATCCAATGATAGTTCTAAGAGTGACAACAAGGTAGTCTCATCTGAAACTCTAGGAGATGATGATACTAAGGATGACATGATTCAAGAAAACTTCGAGGATGGGGATTCTACTAAAAACATCAAAGATAGTCTTGATGCTCGTACACGTAGGATAGTCAACTTTACTCTAAGAAATGGGATAAGGGAAAGGTTAATGATTGGGTTTGGATGGCGGCTGAAATGGATGAATTACTGGTAATCTTACAGGAGCAAGGTTGGACAGACTTGTTCCTTCAAAGGAACATAAGAAGAAAGATTGGCAGAGAAGAAACCAGAAAATTCTATATTAATTCTATTGTATCAACCTCTTCGATCTCTAGTGTGGTTAGGGGGAAGTTATTCAATCTTACAGGTGATGTAATTGAAAAGATATTGGGAATACCGAACTCTGGTGATGTTATTATGTGAAAAGAGACTGACCTCATTTGGATGGTTTGCCAAATGCTCTTGAAATTTCTCGAAAGTTCTCAAATGATCCTACTCTGGTGGAATGTATCCCTATTGATAAGGATGCCATGCTCTCTTTGCATAAACTCTTTTTTGATGTGGTGCATAAGGTGACGCTACGAAGAAAACAGAAAAGAATTGAGGCTAACTATATGGACCACACTCTCATGGAGTTGTTGATTTCCAAACATCCCATTAACTTACCTAAAATGATGTTGATTCACATGCATCACATCTGTGTTTAGGATCAAACAAGACACTCACTAGGTTGTGGGTTCAGGTTAGGCGATATTTTTCTTAGCATTTTAGGTCCCTGGTCAGTCTTGGCAAGTGTAGACTAGAAAATATATTTTGGGGACTGTAAATCAGGCTACTGTACATGCTCCTCAAAGGGGGTGAATGCGCCTCTTCAGTTTTTGAGGGCTCTATTAATTGCGAAAGATGAAGAAATTATTTCTCTAAGGATTTCTCATTCCTCCGCCTTAGATCAATTGCATATATCCTATGGACTTGAGCATGACAGTCTGGTTGAGGAGAATTCAAGGTTGAAGGTTGAACTAGTTGAGTCACATGCAGCTCTGGTGTATCTATTTTGTGTGCTTTGCATTTTTTTTTGTTCCTAGTTTTGGTGTGTTTATCTAACTCTAAAACTATTATGTGGTTTTGTTGTTCTTGTTTCAATTACGCCTGCTTCCATACATTTAATTTTTCCTTATTATAGCTAACTGAGTTTTTCAATAAGTTCGTGTGTAGGTGGTAGTCTATGATTTGTGTATTTATCGTTTCGGGGCTTAATGATGCTAAAAGGGGGAAACTTAGTTATATATCATGTGTTCCATGCAGACTACCTGACCTACTGATCTATGCATCATCTCTACATATGTGTTACACCATCTAACATGTTGTCTGGAAATTGAAATGAACACCGAAAGCTAAAGTCATTTGTCATCATCAAAAAAGGAAAATTTGTTAGATCACATAAATGAAGATTTTGAAGAATGACAAAGTAAATAACTAATTCATGGATCATGTTGACTCAACATGATTATGTGATCCAGTCGAAATAGGACTAGGAAACTGGAAAAGATGCAGGCAGTAGGGTGACCCAGTCCAATTAGGATTAGGAACCGCAAAAGATGCAGGCGGTGGGAAACTCCAAATCACACAAGGAAAGGGAACCACTATAGCTTTAGTGAGTTAGAGTAAAACAACGAAAGGTTGGTTGATCTATAAATAGAGCAAGGTTTTCTCCGAAGAAACCTGCGCACTTACATAGAGAGAAACAAGCAAAACACGGTCAATTGTTGAGAGAGTTTTTTCAGAGTTTGAAGTGCTGCACAGAATAGATTGTACGAGTTTATTTCATCTAAAGTTGTAAGTAATTGTTTTAATTACAAGTAATTTCTGAGAGTAATTTGGTCTAACAAGTTAGTGCAACCTGTAGACTTTAGGGACTTAAACCTTGGGGTGTTTTTTGTCTTGAGTCTAGGAATAAGAGTTTATAATTCCTTAGGTTACATAGGTTTGTAATCGTGGTGTAGTTTGAAGTTTTAGTCAATAAAAGTGGAATTAAAAACTGTTGTGTTATAGATTTACATACGGTCTTACTTCATACTACTAACTAATTAAGGAACATATAGTTAGTACATGTTCCTTAGAAGAATTACAGAGGTCACAATTCTAATAGGTGGTGGTGAAGTTTCAATTATCAACCAATTGGACAAAGAGATAAATGGGAAATTTTCTTTTTGTTTGATCTCAATCCCATTAGATTCAAAAATTTCCAATGTCACAAGTCACATCAACTTTGGGAGTATGATGAGTGGTAGATTTGCAATCATTTAAGGTCTATTTAACTTAATAATTAGTGTCCTTAATGCCTAATTTTGATATAATGTTAATGATTTGCAGCTATGAAGGTAATTGGGCAAGGCAAGGACGGATATTTGTAAGAATGACAAAAATACAAAGAAGAAGTGCAAAATAAACATTGTTGATCGCCTAATATGAAGGGTAGATCACCAACTAAGCATGACCTTGCTCATATTAATAGTCATAGCACTTGTGTCTATCAAAGAAGGTCGGCGGACTCTAGTAGAGACGGCGGCGCGCTGAATAAGAATGGAGATCCTGATGCACATTGCCCAAAGTGACACTGTGCAAAGCAAAGATTTACTGCTTGAAAGGCGAATGTAGTTGATATTCAACAATTCACTAAATGGGAAAGGCTGACTCAATCGAGTTCGCCAACTGAGATTCAAACACCTGAAGCCTAGAGCATCATAAGGCGAGCTGAAGAGAGAAGGACAATTCACCGAGCAGGTTTGGTGATCCCGAATAATGTCATCGAGTCAGTCACGAAATGGATTTTGGGCTAAAATTTGGGAAAGTATAAATATCCCAAAGGATACAGATTTTAGAGAGTTCCGTTTTGAAAGTAAAAAATCCTCCTTTGAGAATAGAGTTGAGAGTTTTTAGAGAGCACTTTACCTTTGAAGAACACTTTTCTAGCTTTTGGGGTTTTACAACTTGGAGTTTGAATTTGATAAATTGAAGTTGAATCCAAAGTCAGTTTACTCTTAATTGCTTGATTTCAAGTTACTCATGGCTGCTTTCATGGAAGGTATAATTTCTTTGATTTTTGTGATGGGTGGCTAAAATCTCAAGATCTAAGGCTACTCAAATGGGGTTGGGTGTTAATTTAATGTTGTGGGTATTGTGCTAAGCTCTATTTGTTGATGTTCATACATGAATTTGGTCTAATTACCATGGGGTTAACGTAAGGGTTAAGGTTGCAAACTTAATTCCTACTTCTGATCTCTGGTTGATGCTTGAAAGAGATTAATTGGAGTGGGTAGTTAGTTTGATACTAGCAATTTAGGTTTGCTATCTCTGACTTGCTTGAAAATGAGGTTATGGGTCGAATCTATTTGCCCTGTTCTTGAAAGAGAGAATAGAGTAAGGTATGGATTGTTTAGATTGACATTTAGATGAGACCGAAGAGAGATTCTATGCATAAATGCTTTGAGATCGAAAGATGATTAGTGTTAATAAAGATGACTTAGCCTATTCGTGAATGTTCATCATTATGGAGAAGCATAATTACCCCTATGTGAAATCGATTGCCAATTCCCGCACCCCTAGATTGTGTGTCAACTCTTGATTTCGTTTATATTTTAGTTCAACTGCGATAACTGATAACCAAAACTTTATATTAAGTTGGTGGTATCATCCACCCAATTGTTTTTACCATTACAAATGAGCTAAATTAAAATCCAAATTTCTTGATAAGGAATTCTCTACGATATACCATTCCCTGTGGGATTCGACCACAACTCTTCGTTGAGTTTTTTCTGACTATGATCGTACACTCTTTTTGTTGATTTTGGGGAGTGATTTGAGTGTTATCAGAGTAGTGCCATCGTATCTGGCCATGGCGTCGTTTCAACTCCCTTGAATAAACATGATCCATCCACTTTCTACTATCTGAACTTGGAAGGTGTCAGTGTTAGGAATATGACATTGAAATTCAAATCTTTTAAAATTGGCTCTTCTAAGGTTGGCTCTCGAGGTGAAGAAGGTAACATTATAATCGATTATGGCACAACGTTGACATTTCTACCTAACGATTTCTACTAGACTTTGGAATCAACATTGGTGGTATCAATTAGTGCTACTAAAAGGATGATCCATTAGGGACTTTTCGTCTATGTTACGAGTCTGAGAATGGTACTATCAATGCTCCAACGATTGTTACACATTTTACAAATGCGGATTTAGAGTTATCGCCATCGAGCACGTTTATAGAAATTGAGGAAGGTTTGGTTTGTCTTACAATAGTACATGCAGATGAAATTGCTATATTTGGAAACTTGGCACAGGGAAATTTCTTCATTGGATATGATTTTGTGGCTAACAAAATCTCCTTTAAGCCTACAGATTGGACTAAATACTAATTAGGAATTTGGGTTTGCTAACTAGTGTTAGTTTTTTCTTTATTGATTTTTTGGTATCTTTTTCATTGTGCATTTTTGTTCTTCAGCTGGGTATACAATGTATCTTACAATTTTTTCTTGCATGTGTTTGCTTTTTAGTATATTTTGAAAACCCTTGAAATTGTTTTTTGTGAGCTTTTTTTAATTAATAATTTGAATAATATTGGCCATTCATTTGTTATTATTCTCTTAGGTTGTATGTATATAGTTTGTATTTATTTTTTGTTTCAACCTTTTTGTAATTTATGTGCCTTAAATGGCTAATTATACGGCTAGAAAGTTGTAGGTAAAGAAAACAAGCTGGACAATATGAAGAGATCATCTATGATGAATGCTTATTTTTCCAATTCTAAAAAGGTAAAACAGACTCAGATGATACAATATTTCATGAGTGTAAGAAGTCAGATGAAGATATTGTGAAACTAACTATAAATTGTCCTTTACTCACTAAAGCCAATGTACGATAAAGAAAGAAAAACTACAAAATAGCTACATATTTAGGGGTCTACCACTTGTATTTCAGATTTGGTTCTATGAGTGTTGCATTGATTTGAATTGGAATATTGTTGCTCGAATTTGGCAACTAAATTCCGCATATACTTAATTGAAAAGTGACCAATAGACTCGCCTTAATGATATGAGTGGTTGTGTTGGCATGAAGAGTTTGGACAAGGTACTAGATGTCACGATCCAATTCACTGGGCCATGCAAACACCTACTCTAACACCTAGATAGGAGAACCCTCAACCTCCAAATAGATCATAACATGCGGAAAATAAATAAAACACAATCTAACACCGTATATAGTTATGAAATCACCATAAATTGATTTAAAACGTCGAGTTATTCACAAAAGACCAACTAACACTTCCCAAGGAACTAATCTAAGTAGGTACAAAAGCTACTAAGAAGATACAATGTATGACAAAGATTATGCCACAGTTCCATAAGGAAAGAAGAGTAGAAGCTGTCAGAGATTATCATTGTCTTCACCTGCGAAACATCATTGAATCCTGCAACTAGACTATGCCAAGTGGTATAGAAAAAGTAGTATCAGTACAAACAACATGTACTGGTAGACATCATTGGTTGATCTGAACCTACCACATAATATAATACAAATAATCAGGGAGCATGAAACTTAGACACAAGTACAACCCCGAACCACCCATTTAACATGTTAAGTGCAACTACACTTCTATGGACTCATACATTCTATTCCAAGTTGACCCACCTCATTCCGCTACAAACTCCACCATCTAGGCCGCTCTAAGGCTTCCAAACTCTACATTTTATACCACCCTCCTATCATATCATTGCCTAATCCCTCTATCACATAGATATTTCATGAATACCAGACCACTATCCACTCTTTTAACCAACTTATTAATCTTCTTCAAGTTCTCATGCCAACCCCTAGACCTTAACTCATTCTAATAAACCACATACAAGACTAAACTACCTTGACTCAAATCCCCTTTATCACCTACGTCCTAAATATGGAACAACCATAACTAGTCCGAGCATTTAAATTAAACACTAGAACCCAAGTTTTCAGCCTGACGTAGCAATCATAACCTAATAAACAGATAACAAACAATTATAAAAATAAGCATGACATAACTCGTTCTTCCAATCTACAACCAAACTTAACATTCACATGAAACATGTCTCACATGATAACACACAAACCATAACTAAATCCAACTCACCTTCCAAGTAATCCGGATCATTCAAGGATCCAACATGCATATATCACATTATAAAAAGGTAAAGCCCGATCCACTCATAAAATCCACGCGAAAATTGTTAGTGTAATTGCACGGTACCCAAGCCATCCAGTTTTAGTATTCATACCATGTGTAGTATCCGAGCCAATCATTAGTATTCTTGTACCGACGTGGTACCCATGCCAATCAACAATCACAGATAATATACACAATCACAATGAACAATAACACTTGAACCACAAACAAAGTAAACAAGTTCATTGCATGAGATTATCAATATGATGTTATTTCATATCCTTCCTTATGGTTTCCTCAACATGCTTTACATAAGTGATACTAATAAGCAGTAGACATGCATACATACCTTACTTTGGAAACATACAACCATCACCTACCGGAGGTAACCTTCTAGATAATCCCTGATCATCCACAAATTCCCCTAAAAATTTCCTTCCAAGACAACACCCAACAACCTCATGAAACAACAACAACTAGCTAAAATCATCATCAGTAGCCTAACCACTTTCTAGCCACATATTCAGTCATCCATACTCCATTACAGAAGACATATACATGCAATCTACGACCATACAGAAGATATAATGTAAATAAAGACAGGTCTAACTACTTAGTTGAAGAAAACCTAATTTATCTGGGCGCCAAATATTAGCTGATGAACCTTGTCCATGAGCTTTCGACTCCGTCAGAGCACACTAGGGTGAACGAAGATCAAAATTCCTTGGGTTTAAACCTCTCTTGCATTGTAACCTCTCTTTTTCATTGTTCCCTTTACCTAGGTGCTATTAGAGAGTTTTTTTAGACTAGCCTTCGTCTATTTTCTCCCTTCTAAAAATGGGAGGAAAATAAAAAAGTAGTATAACTAGGGTCTGATTTCCCGCCAGCCCACTATAGCAGCCATGTAGGAGCTATAGCAGTGTCGCCATAGAGAGAGGCTTCTCTCTTTGGCGGGCTGACATCAACTCATATCATTCAAAATAAGTCAATTTCATTATGTGCTCAATTTTTTTAATTTGGCACTGTATTTCCTGAATTTTGGAATTTCGTACGAGATGCCCTTGAGTAATAATGGATCAGGTCGTTACAATAGATACCAATTTACCCATCGTTCGTTCCTGAATGACTATCTAGGCGGAAGGAAGAGAGACCAATTATTGAGGGTTACTGCACAATTTGGACAATGTCAAGAATGTACTTAACTCAAAGCAAGTGATACAATGCTATCACGTCCCGTATTCAGGAACACTCGAATAAGAAATTTGAACACATAAAGCCACAACAAAATTTTAATCCCACCTATTGAGTTGGACCCACTATAGCAAGGTATAGTCGTTATAGTGGTTGACCAGCTGTAATACCGATTGGTCGGGAATCAAAAATGACATAAAAGGGAGGGGAATGGGTTTTTATGGACCATTTATCTTCCTTTCACTTCCCCAAACTCTCTTAACGCACTCTGATCACTTTGTCTATAACATGAAATCTAAGGTAACTATCATGTAGTCCTCTCTATTTACTTAATTTTACACATAAGAATGATTGCATGCTAAGAATTGATAGGGTAGAATAGGATTTGAGTTCATATTGGAATTTTGAAAATAACTTACTCAATTTTTGAAATCATCGAAGAATGGGGCTTCCCCTTATGCTTACAACACAGCTACAGTGTTTCGGCCCAAGGATCAGGGGTAATTGGACTGATAATGCGTCCGAAATGGTGGGGGAAGTTGAGGTGTTCTTTTTGGTGGAAAACATAGATTTGGGCCTGATTTAGGAGTTGAAATGCCCAGATGTTTTTATATTTAGGTAGTGGGCATTAGGGACATTGATCTATAGAAATATTAATGAAAACATAATTTTTGGGCTAACGAGAGTTGTCAACGCACCATTTGGAGGTCTAAAATGGTGAAGGTCGTCATAGCACCCTTTCATCTTACTATGACGGGAGGCCACTATAGTGACCTAGTTTCTACTATGGCGCCCCCTGTTATAGCACTATGCACCTCTTGTTTGTGCTCAGTTTGCTTCTTTTTTTTTTAAAAACAAAAAAATAATGTTGAAATCCTTACCAAGAAGGGTATTGGCTTGTAAAAGTCAAGAAGAAAAAATGATTCGGATTGGATTCAAGAAGAGAAAAGTTAAAATACTCAGCCTTAAAAGGCTTACTCTAACAAAAGCTTATACAACTTCACCAAATAGTGTTCCTCTTGAGATCCTATGTAGAAATTGTCCAATATCCCCTCAGGTGCAACATTCAAATAGGTGGACCGTAGGAGTTAGATGGTAGAGACTCGTCACAAGCATCATTGGTCCCTCCTGAAACATCATCAATCTTAGGAAAACCACTCTCTTTAGGACCTAAAAAGAAGACATTGGGGATTAAGTCTCAATTACATGTGACCCTGATCTTTGACTTGCTAGCCTGCCTTTTAAAATCCTAGTCTTCCTTTTAACTATCTTCATCTATGTTAATTATCTAAGGATTATGAAATGGGTCATACTAAGAGAGTAACTAGTTATGATCAAATAAAGGTTTAGGTGTCTCTGCAAAAACCAACAAACTTGTTGTAATGACCTTTAAGGTCATTATTGGAAATTATTTAGAAAATTGTCGTTTTACCCCTTCCAAAATTTGTCTCAAGTTTTTTTTATTAGTTACATATTGACCCTTGACAAAGTTTATTGTGACAACCAATAGTTTTATAAGAAGTGCTATTCGTGGGATTTAAAATAGGTGTCAATTTTTTGAAACAATTAATACAAGGCTCACGTTGTGCCCATGTAAAGTCACTACCAGTGTCAGGAGTGACAAAAGTGTCTATTAGGGGAGTACCAACTGAGATTTTCATATGGAATTCACCTTCGTTTGAAATAAGAGTCGATTGGATTGAATGATCACATTTTTGCTCAAAAAAGGAAGCCTGGGAGAATGACCGACGGAAGGCCTTTTGAAGGTGTTCAGATGGAGTGTTCAATGGGTCGTGATAAGGAGACAAAGGAGAATCACAATGAACAAGATTCAGAGTGAAGCCATTTTTATTTTTACGACAAGAAATCAAAGAAGGATGAAAGAGCGATAGGGTGAGAAATGATGAAGAGGAGAAAATGTTTAGTAGCATTTTATAGGTAGCAAAATGTATGTCCAAGTCTAATTAATATCTCATTTGTTAGTTGAGAATAGAAATAGACCGGATGGACTCCAAAAACTCATCGGAACCACCAGACAAGGAGAGACCGCCGGATAACCAAACAAGTAAAGACCACACAAAACAGAACACAGCACCAAATACCTCTTTCAAGAACATCCTACTTTCACCGGTGCCCAGTAAGAATGAAAAATCCGGCACAAAAACATCTAACCAACCGGACGATATGATCCTGGATGAACAACACATACACCCAAGGAAATTCATGGAACTAGACCGAACGGACGCACTACACTCCCCTATAAAGGAAGACGAACACATCAGGCTTTCGGCTGAAGAAAAGGAGCGAATCTATAAACCATGGGCTTATTCAATTATCATTAAGATCTTTGGAAAACGAACCAGTCATCAATACCTCCGAATGAAACTATCATCCCTTTGAAGGGCTACAGAAGAGATCATTTTGATCGACCTTGGTCATGACTATTTTATAGTCAAATTCTTAAAAGAAGAAAACATGCAAAAAGTACTACAACAAGGGCCCTGGTTTGTTAACGGATACTTCCTATCCGTCAAAAGATGGCACCCAAACTTTGTCGCCTCAAAAGCAAAGGAAGATGTCTCGGCGATTTGGGTCAGACTACCAGAATTACCTACGGAATTCTATGACCATGGAATTCTAGCACGAGTAGAAAATAAATTGGGGACATTAGTTAAAATGGACGTCTATACCTTATCTGCCCTTAGGGGTAGGTACGCACACATCTGCGTAGAAGTCTAGATTGGCATACTAGTGAGGAAACACATAACAATAGGACAACACCGACAACCCCTCATATATGAGGGATCAAACATACTCTGCTCAAACTATGATATATTTGGACACACAACTATCACCGGCATAAATAATCATATCCACATCAAGGAGATCAACACACAAGAGGAGACACGCAAGAGCACAACTACACTACAATCAAACAAGAACAAGGAGACAAACGAAGCGCTGTGGCAACTGGTAGACTTCAAAACAAGGATGAAAGCTGGGAAACGCCCAACGAGAGACACACCCACAAGCGAAAAAGGTATTAGCGTCAATTTATTTGATGCTAACACAAGTAAGTTCCAAGACTCAAAAATCTTTAAATATAGAAAAAAATGTCCACCAACCTAGAGATAACGTAACATGACATGTTTCTACATCTACATCCATCTATACAAACAAATCTCAACAGCTGGTAGCAGTGGCGGAGCCAGAATTTTCAATAAGGGGGTTCAAAATCTATAGAATAGACACACGAAGTAACCGAAGGGGTTCAACATCTATTATATATACATAAAAAATTATTTTAACCGTGTATAAATAATATAATTTTCCACCGAAGGGGGTTCGGATGAACCCCCTTGTACTAAGGTGGCTCCGCCCCTGGCTGGTAGACCCCGCAAGCCACAGAGGCACTGCAGCAAATGCCACGCATGATGACGTCAAAATTCCTCTCCAAAAAAATACAAAAATAATTAACAACAGTAAGGCGGTAACCCTATCACCCTATAAGGCTACATTAGCCCATAAAGAGACCCCTACGTCACCTACAATTTCCACCAATACGCACACACAAACCCATACAAGCCCTATTAACTTACACAGTAGCAATCTCTTAAAAATCTTATAAAAAAATAACCCAAAGCTACTAACAACCACATCAAATCCTACATCAAATAATTACACCCACGTGGCCTCCCCATTAACCACATCAATAGACAACTGTAAATATAATAGACAAAAAATAGCACAAAATTATTTAGGATTTCCACAATCCACGTTGCAAACTCCACTCCTAGAACCTTTACAAGAAATAGGGACCCCCTCCTTTTTGGATAGGGCATTAAAGGAAAATAATCTAAAATCACCCACAAATATTCCTAGTACTAACTTATTAAAGGAAAGAAGTCATTTTATTAATAAAGTAAATATCCATATCAATTCTATCACCATCGAACTTCCAAAAATCCCTAATAATGCCAAGACTTCCCTTTTTAGCCCAACAAAGGAGGAACTCAGTAAGACAATCTCACTTTCCACATCTACCGAGACCCCAAATAAACTCAAACTTTCCTCCAACAATGAACTCCAACCCTCCCGTTGTTCCTCTACCAACCTCTTCGGTGACTATAGGGGAGACAACCTTTTATGCCACCCATGCTCCGAATCCGAACACCACCCCTCACTCCTGGTTGGAAATGGCACTATAGGGCCATGCCCTCTCTTTCACAACTCTAGTGAACAACCAAGAGGTTGTAATAATAGTCCAAAACCTGACTTTCCTTACGCAGGTAATCTCGAAGGGGATGAGGCTGGCTATGGAGACCTACAACAACCAGATATGGTTGTCGATGGTCATACAACCACCTTTGAGCTTTACACTGCCACAACTCCCCTTTTACCACTACCCCACTTGGGAGAATCCCCTGTTCAACCCACTGGGACAGATGATGATGAACCACAAAACTTTCTTTTCCCACCTTTCTTTTTCCCTCCACAGGTTCTAGAGGCAGCATTCAGTCAATGGACTACTCCTTTGAGTGCTCATGAGAATGCTCACACAACCACGGAGGAGAACTTGAACACAATAGTTCCCAACAACTTAGCGGCAACCTCCCAAGTACAATCAAGGACTCTAGCTCACTCCCCTCCCCCTCAGCTTCCCAGATGCGCAAGTACAACACTTACCTCGTATCCACTCGGACCACTATCCACTTTTCATATCTCTCTTCCAAAATAACAAAAAGAACCGAAATAATTTCAAAATATTCTGATTCGAGTCTATGTGGTGCTCGCACCCAGACCTACCAAAAATCATAGAATCTAGCTGGCATAATTACTCAAATATAACTAATGCCATTGCGTCTTTTAGACATAACGCCACGACTTGGAGCAAACAAACTTTTGGTAATATTTTCTTAAAAAAAAGAAAACTCCGTCGTCGTATCGAAGGAATCCAAATATCCCCAAATTAATTACCAATCTAGTGTGTTCCTATCAAATTTAGAAACTAATCTTATTAAAGAATATAATCAAATCCTCTGACTAGAAGAGGACTTCTGGAAATTAAAATCAAGAATAAATTGGTTAAATGAGGGCGACTTAAACACAAAATTTTTCCACACGTCCACACTTAATAGGCGTGGGAGAAATAAAATAATAGCCCTCCAACACCATGATGGATCGTAGTTATATGACCAGGACTCCATCAAATCACAAACTCTCAACTTCTTTTCTGATTTATTCCGCACAGAGCAATATGCGTCAAAAATAGATAAAACACCTCCTAAAGCACTTCATGATAATAACGACCTCTCAATGTTGGGAGTCAGCCCCGATATAAATGAAATTTACATGGCAGTCCACTCTTTCCAGCCTTTTAAAGCACCTGGACCAGACGGACTTCATCCCTACTTCTTCCAAAAATACTGGAATATAGTAGGACAATCAGTAGTGGACCTCTGTACCAAATCTTAAGGAATCAAGCATCCCCAATGACATAAATGACACATATTTATGCTTAATCCCCAAAATTAAAGGTGCCCACTGTCTAAAAGACTTCCGTCCAATCAGCCTATGTAACACAACGTACAAAATAATCACTAAGTTCATAGCCCAAAGACTTAGGCCTCTTATGGACAAATTGATAGGGCCATGTCAATCGAGTTTTCTAAAATATAGACAAGCAACCGACAACGCTATAATCGTTCAAGAAGTAATCCCCCACTTCCAAAAAATGAAAGGAAAATCGGCAAGCATAATTATCAAAATAGACTTAGAAAAAGCATTTGACAAATTGAAATGGTCCTTCATCCAAAAAACCCTCATCTACTTCAACTTCCCTACCACCATCATAAAACTTATAATGACTTGCATCTCAACTAGTAGAATCGCAGTCATGGTTAATGGGGATAGAACAAACTTTTTCAACCCTTTGAGAGGAATCCGACAAGGTGACCCCTTCTCGCCATACATATTTATTCTATGTATGGAAATGTTATCAAGAGAAATTGATAAGGCAATCCACCAAAAATAGTGGAGCCCAATAAAAATCTCAAAAAGGGACCTCCGCTCTCTCATCTCTTCTTTGCTGACGATCTCGTCTTGATGTCTAGGGCTGACGTTAAAAGCTGCTCTTACATAATGCAAATAGTGGAGGAGTTTTGTATCTCTTCGGGCCAAACAATTAACTACTCAAAATAAAAAATAATATGCTCGAAGAACTGTACACCCATAATGAAAAGCCAAATACAATCAATCATGGGAATAAAAATAAGCTCTAGCTTTGGGAAATACACGATTCTACATAATACACCAACAACTAAGGATTATCAATTTATTATTGATAACTTACAAGAAAAATTATAGGGATGGAAAACACGCTTCCTCAACATGGTGGGAAGGGAAGCTCTAACACAGGCATGCTTAAATAGTATACCCACCCACATAATGCAATCTACCACCATCCTAGTAAACATCACAAAAAAGATCGACCAAATCCAACGAAACTTTATCTGGGGAACTACCTCTACTAAGCATAAAATGCATATGATCAGATGGGAAATTGTAAGCTTACCTAAGATAGAAGGGGGACTGGGACTACAAAAAACCGGAATAAAAAATAAAGCAATGCTCGCCAAACTAGCGTGGAGAGCATACAACAATCAAGATGCACTCTAGGCATCCACACTAATTAAGAAATACACAGAGAATAGTTGTCTTGACACAAACACAACATCCAAACGATCACATAGCCGAATCTGGAAATACCTCATCCAAGGATGGGAACACTGTAAGCAAGGATTAAAATGGGTACTGGGTAACGGCAAAAAAGTATCAGTATGGACATACCGTTGGCTTCCAAATAATACTACACTGAGGGAATGTATAAGTGGACCCCTCAACAAAGGAGAGCTCGACCTAAAGGTTGCAGACATCCTACCTAGTAATGGGCAATGGAAAACAGGGAAAACATCCTTCTGTCTCCCAAAAGACATTACAGACCTTCTTTATGGCATCTACATCCCCCAAATGAAACGAACCCAAGATAACATTAGTTGGTACCCCAACCCCAAAGGAACCTTAACCACGAGCTCTGTCTATCATCTACTCAGAGGAAAAAACAGCCTCACCACGACAAACAACACTAATTTTAAATGGATATGGAAACTCAAATGTCCAAACAAAATGAAATATTTTCTTTGGATGTGTCATCACAACAGACTTCCTACACACAACTACCTAAGCTCCAAAGGAATTGATGTAAACAAAAATTGTAGCTTCTGCAACAACCCCAAAACCATCTCCCACATCTTCTTAGAATGCTCCAAAGTAAGGCAACTATGGCATACCTTGGGGATAGAATACGAAATTAGAAACCTTACTAATAGGCAAGATAACAACTAGTTGGAACACATTAGGAATTTCAAAATTAAGCTTAAAAATAATATCCATTGGCATGATAGTTTTCCCTTTTTTCTATGGAGCATATGGTTGGTTAGGAATGATAACTACCATAACAAAGGAAACTCCTCCATTAGCATAGACCAAACCTTAATCCATGCTATAGAATACAATGCTCTAACCGGAAGGAATAGACAGAGACACAAATACAAACCAACCTTTGTAAAATGGAAACCACCAGAGATAGGATACAAATTAAATACGGACGGTTCCTTTAACCAAATAACTGGGAAAAGCGGTATAGGTGGAGTCATCAGGAATAACGAAGGGAACTGGAAAATAGGATTTATGGGCAGTTTCACAAGACAAACAGCAATCCAAGCAGAGCTACACGCACTGCTGCAAGGATTGATAATAGTTCAAGAAAATAATCTGCTCCTGATTCAAATAGAAGTGGATTGCCAAGATATTATTAACTACTTACATAACGATCACCCAACTCACACAAATTTTCTACGTGATTGCAGGGCGCTACTACACCAGCTGGGGAACCCCCTAATTCAGCATAAGTTCCGGGAGGAGAACCAAGTGGAAGATGCGCTGGCTAAGGAGGGGTCTAATCTACCAGCAACCAATTCTTTTGTGAACTGGGCAGTTCCGCCTTTGTTTGTGGCAAGGAAGTTTGAAGCAGACAAAGAAGGAACTCTTTTTGTTAAAATATCTAAGCCCCCAATCCTGGGAAGCTACCGTATTACTAAGTCTACAACTATGGATAACAACTGTATTACTTATAGTAAACCCCCCTCCCCCGCATACTATCTAGCGGTAAATCCACACTGCCATGTACTCATGCATATTAAGTTATATTAATATAATTATCTTTGCTTACCAAAAAAAAAGTCTAATTAATATGGTAGTTAATTAATTAAAAAATGTAATAGGGGAGAAAGTGAGATTTTGTTACCATTAATTATCAAATACTAGAGTATGAAGTGGGGCATTTTGTAAAGTTGACTTTCACTTCCCAAAAAGTACATGGATATATTATATCATGCCATATATACTCCTTATATTTTACCTTTCATATTTTCTACTAGTAATAATGAGTACAATAAAATCCATTAACTTAGTTTCTACTATATGAAAAAATTCATGCAGTCGAATCCATTGACTTTATAACAATATGTTTCTCTGCGGATTAAATGAATATGCTACTCATTAAAGAATATGGTGCCTATATATTATCACTATTCAATTATAGACCCAACTCAACTTAAAAAAACTCAAATTCTTAATTTATTCAAATTCGACCCAAATCCATTTTATGATTGAATAGAAGATGGATTAAGTTTTAATTTTTTTGGTCAGGTCTGAAGGGGTATAAAAAGGAAAAATACCTTATTAAACATTCATTCGTGCCATATATAATAATTCTAGCTATACATTCAAATAATTACGTATATTACAACTAATTAAGAGTTCTCTACAATAAATTGAGGAAGATACACCTAGATACATGTATTTTTTCTACTAGATATACTAAAATAGGAAGAGAGACGAGCGAGATGGGGAGGAAGATAGTCATGTATCCCAAATACATGTAAATCACACTAGATATACACTAGATACATGTATATATATATATGTATGGATTTGGTGTGATTCACATAGGAGAGTGGCGAATGAGATTTGTCTATGTACCCAGATACATGCGAACCGACTTAGATATTGTGTATCTAAAATAAATTACACCTAACTTTGACTCCATGTATCTAGATGCACCAAGATCTAGTAAAATTCGTAATATTACAAACTAAAATATATCCAAGTAATTAACTCATAACCAATGGGTTTTCTGTAAGTTAACCTAAAAAGATTTAATTTTTTAAGTCACATGACAGAATATGTTGGAAGGGTTCGTCTCTCATTAAAATTAGCAAGGTAAAACTAATTAGAGGGTGTTTGGATTGTCATCTTTTAAGTGTTTTGACTTTTAATATCTTTTTTTTAATTTCTCATGATGTTTGGAAAAGATAAAAAGTGCTTTTAAGCATTTATTTTTAGGTAAAAAAAATTAAGCTAAAAACTAAAAATTAGATATGATCAATTTGACTTTTACACTTTGTTTGGATGATTGTAACGTATTGTTTCATAATGTATCGTATTGTATTATGTTGTATTATATTGTACTGTATTATTTTAAAGAATACAATGTTTGTATAGACTGTATCATTCTCCATCGTTACATAATGTCACATATCCATAATTTGAATGATAAACCTACAAGAAAAGTAGGGTACGAAGTAGAGCTACTATAAAAAGGTAGGGTAAAAGATGAAATATAATTATAAAATAATAAATAAAGATAAAATGAGAAGAAAATATTAAAGTAATGACGCGATCACACCAAAGCGATTGTTACACAAAATGGGTCTTTTCGTCATTACCAAACAATGGATTTAAACCATACAATATAGTAAAATTTAAGTTAGAATCAAAATAAGCATTATATTTAAATTAACACTACAAAACAATAGAGAGCATTTAGCTTATAACTTATAAATTACTTTAAAAAGGCCAATTCAAACACCCTCTAAGGCACATTGCCTCTGGTTGTATATTAGCTTAAGAACACACAAAATAAAAAGATCTCAATTACTAAGTATTTGATTGAAGTAAATATAAGACATCAAAGATTGATCACAACATTTAAACTACTGATAATAACATTAATAAAACAAACAAGCCTAGTATTTTGTACAATCTGTTGGCTGAAAGGAGATTTTGTTGGCCACAAGATCATATCCAATTAAGAAATTTCCCTGTGCCAAGTTTCCAAATATAGCAATTTCATCTGCCGGTACTATTGTAAGACAAACCAAACCTTTCTCAATTTCTTGCAAACGTGCTCGATGGCGATAACTCTAAATCCGCATTTGTAAAATGTGTAATAATCGTTGGAGCATTGATAGTACCATTCTCAGACTCATAACATAGATGAAAAGTCCCTGATGAATCATCCTTCCTAGTAGCATAAATTGAATCCACCAATGTTGATTCCAAATTCGAGTAAAAATCGTTAGGCAAAAGTGTTAACGTTGTGCCAGAATCGATTATAATGTTACCAGCTTGACCATGATCACCACTAGCATCATCAGAAGGAGATGTCTTAGAAGATTTGAATTCCAACGCCTAATTTCCAACGCTGACACCTTCCAAGTTCAAATAGTAGAACGTGGATGGTTCCTTTTTTATCAAGGGAGTTGAAATGATATTAGGACCAGACACAATGACACTACTCCCAAAATTTATGTGACTTGTGACATCGGAAATAATTGATGAATCTAATGCAATGGGGATCAAACAATAAGAAAATTTCCTATTTATATCTTTATCCAATTGGTTGATAATTGAAACTTCACCACCCCTAAACCAATAATACCAGAAGTATAATTATTAAACGTTCCACCATTGTCATGACCGCAACCAAAGGCAACATTAGGAATCACGACATTTTCGCCAGAAGTAGAAGGGAAAATGAATTTATCAAAAGCAAGGTCACCTATAGTGTGTGATCGATGATCATAACTCATTTGATATTCACAAATATTTCCTCCCACACAAGATGAACTCCCTAATGATCGATGTACATACTTCAACGTCACACCCCATGGTTTTATAAGTAGAGCTTTTCTTCGAATCAAAAAGAGGCGATGATTGTTGGAAACAATTTACACAAGGTTTGCATTGCGTCCATGTTAAGTCACTACCTGTATCAGCTATGGCTACAATTTCAATCGGGGGGTTCCAATTGAGAGTTTCCGATTGGATTGTGTTGGGGGTAGCAAGGGAACTCTTCTTGAAAAAAGAAGCACGTGAAAATGATCGATGAAAGGCATTTCTAAGGCGATTTGATTGAGTGTTTGATGGGTTATAGAAGGGTGAATAAGAAGAATCACGGTGGATAATGTCAAGAGTGAAGCCATTTCCAACATGACCACTTATTGTTTTGCGATAAGAAACCAAAGATAGATGAAAGAATGTTGAAAAGACAAATGTAGAAAAAAGAATGATAGCTTTAGTATTCATCTTCATGACTATAGAGTTTATGAAAGTTAGAAGAAGAAAATTAGGCTGTTATTAGTATCATTTTATAGGTAAAATTAAGAGAGTGGGAATGCATGTAAGAATGTGGAAAGTCAAGGGAAATTTGTGATTTTGGGTGAATGCATATTAACTTGGAAGAAATGTATAAAATACCAAGTTCAGAGTAATTAGAAATGAAACATTTTTTTTTGGAATATAATAAAGAAACCACTTCCAAAAAGATTCATTTAATATCTACTCTTTTCCCCCCTTAATTATTTTCCATTCACACTGTGAACAATACTAATGCATTTATTTTCTGGACATTAAATTATTTAGCTAATTTTGTTTGAGAAATGCGTACTTACATCGCTATAATTATGAATGTCATGTGTTTGCACATATTATATCGTTTCACTTAAGCTTGATATTAAATAATTTTATCGACTTGAGAAACTCACGATAGATGATTGCATTAAACGTTAGGACACAAATACAAAAAAGTAGATACTCTGAATTATACCCCGTGTATAAAATATAAATATTGTTGCAAAATATTTGTGTTGGGAGAGGTACAAAATCTAACAAATCTTTTAAATCTAGAATTCAAAAATTAAAGAAATGTATATCGTACAATTTTTTGAAGTTATGGTTGTTGTTTTTTAACAGAAGTTCTACTCTAATTTAGACAAATAATGGATATATTCGATCACACATGAATGCACGTACGTACTCAAATGATTTAATGCTTATATTTTTATCAATCAACCAATTTATTATAAATTTATTAAATTTAAAGAGTCAATTCGAGCTCAGCTCAAGTTCAATTATACTTTCACAAACCTCGATTCGATCAACTCAACTCAATATTTTAAAAGGCTTGGTTGAGCTCGACTTGGTTGGGCTCGGCTCGGCTCGGCTCGACGCCTAAACCTACCCATATACCAGGGAAAAAACTTTTTCCATCTAATTTGGAAAAAGAATTGAGATGTTGTGTAATTTGGAGAAAGTCTTTTCCCAACTTAAAACTTTCGAAATAGGCCCATAAGATCAAAATGTGATCCTTTATAGATCTATCACTGGAAATTGGATTGATATAATTTGTACAAAGTCACAGACTATTAATTATAATATTTAGCATGGAAAACTAACTCGTGTATTTCAAATAAAAAATTTATTGCATATAGTTAAGTAATAGATATTTTAATTTAAATTTTAGCAGGTAAAATTAAATTATTTGATCAATATAAACATTGATGACATGTATGTAATTTCCCCATTTTCTCCTCCGATTGAGGTATCTCCCATTTCGCCCAAGAAGGATAAATTGAATAATTATTTCTTTTAGAAAGAAAAAAGTAATATTGAAGTGGTGTCACTTAATTCAAACAAGATTTAATAGGTTGATCTTGTAAATATTTATTAAATTTGAATTAATCGCATTTTAAAAGTGATAAAAACAATTACTTAACTACTAAGTGATATTGTGTGTGACACTTTGGGTATGACATAATGAATTGTGGTTCAAATACTGGGATGCCATCAACTTTGTTAAAATTTTAAATGTTGACACTAATATAATGAAAAGTTTCAAATCCATGCAAGATATGCACGATATAATTATGAAACAAATTACAAACTAGTGGAAGGATGGTTGAATTAGTTTGTCATATTTTGAGGTCTTAATTTGAATATACACTATCAAGTAATTCCTATCATCATAGAGTATATGAAAGGGTATGTTCCTTATTAGAATTAGTAGTGTAAGACCAATTTAAGATGTAAAAAATTACTACTATTTTGGATAGTGCAAGGATGCTTTTTATTCACTTATATAACACAAGGATGGTGGAGGTTTAGAACTCAACCATCTCTTTGGGCTAATATTTTAAGAAAGAAATATTGCAAGAGATCTACTGATTCTCACACCTGGAAGAGCTTGATGAAAATCAAAGTACAAGCTGAACCTCACATCATTTGGAAAGTTCAAGCAGGAAACTGTAGCTTCTGGTGGGATAACTGGACAGGTATAGGGGCCTTGGCCATGCTATGTCAATTTCTTTATTGCAAACAAATGTTGGAACATCACCAAATTAGGTGATATTATACCCAATTATCTTGTGAATTTGATTTCTAATATTGCAATTGGCACTGACACTGAATTGGACTACCCCATTGGAATCCCTGTGAAAATGGTATTTTTACTAATGGAACTGCTTGGCAAATTGTTAGAGACCATGTACCAAAAAATAATTTTCTCAGCAATCTTTGGCACCATGCACAGAGTACCTTTTAACATGGAGAATTTTTAAAAGTCGGCTGACGTCATCACTAGATTAAATATCAACTCACAAACTAATTGGCTTTGTTGCAGGAATGCACAGAAGGACACTTTGGTCCATGTTTTTGGATAAGGGGAAGCAGCAATGCGTATGTGGAACACCATGAGAAATCCTCTTGGTATTCAAATCACAAATCAGACTCTAGCCAACATTTTTCATACCTGGTGGATCATAAAATTAACCAAAAAGAATGCTATCCATAAAACTTTGTTGAAGATCGCCCCTACTATTATATGTTGGGAATTATGGAAACAATGGTGTGCATGTAAATATGGGGGTCAAAGATATTTTTTGCACAATAAGATGAGTTATCAAGCTTTTTGGAATATCAAATCTGTTTTGGCAAAAAACAGCTGGAAATTTGCAAGACATCAATCACTGGCCAACTTTTTGTTACACAGTGGAGAAACTTAGACCATATCAGAGATGGAAGCAAGTCATATGGAGTTCTCCACCAGTTGGCAATATAAAAATCAATACAGATGGTAGCTATTTGCCTGAAACTGGAAAGGCTGGCATTGGTGGAATTGTAAGAGATAGTCTGGGAGACTTGATCATGGCTTTTTCCATTTCTGTCAACTGTAACAATAGTAACATGGTTGAGTCTTTGGCAGCTGAGTTTGGTGTAAAATGGTGCTATCATCATGGGTACACTGATTTTATTCTTGATAAATTGATTCAATGATCATAGCCAAGATGCTAAACAACAACTCGGGCACAAATTTGAAGCTGAAATAAGTTATTGATACTATTAACATCATCAAGAACAGAGTTGGATTCCAAGTGAGTCATTGTTTTAGAGAGGGGAACCAACTTGCAGACTATCTTGCCAAGATGGCTTCTTTCTCTGCCCAAAGTCTACTCACTCAGGCCTTCGCTCAACTTCCTAGACAGGCTAAAGGCTTTTTTCTTTTGGATAAATGGAAATTGCCTAGCTTTAGGTGCAAGTATGACAAAGCCAATTTCTTTGTAAGTTAGCGTGTTTGCTCTTTTTCGCTTAATCAGAAGGCACTGTATTCCTTTGTAAGCCTTCTGGTGATTCTTGGGTGATTGATTCACCTGTGGCTTTTGTGTTGTATTGAGGTCAGGCACTATCCCCCTCTGCTCCTTTTTTTTTTTTGCTAATACAATATGATTCAGATAAATAAAAAAGGATGCACTTTAGATTTAAGTCATACTCTAGGGATGATTTAGCCAAAAACTCTTTGAAGGAGGAGGAGGAGAAGGAGAAGTGTGAAATTGAAATTCAAATTCAAATTGAATTTGTTTAAAAAGTATATATATATATATATATATATATATATATATATATAAGAAAAAAGGGACATTTTTGACCCATTAAATAACAATAGGGATAATTTTGACCAAACTCTTCCCTTCAAAACCATTTTAGATCAAATTATTAATGGAGGCATTTTAATTCAATTTTGCATAGTTTAAGAACATTTTTTTTTATCATTTTTCGTTGTTATAATAAGTACATTTTAGACTAAAATAATGTTTATTCGAATATGATTAAGTCTAATATATTTAATTACCTCTATTGAAATTATTTTTAGTAAAGAATGAAATTCTCTCACTACTATATTTTTGTGTTCAAGGAATTCAAAATGTAGATAAAATTCTTTTTATATATATATATATATATAAAATGCTGGATGATAAAATAGTGATGTGGCACCTCTCATTGATCAGCATTGTCATTTATTTTTTTTCTGGTTTATTTGGGTTTTTTTCTCTTATTTCTTCAATCAATATGAATGTGCAGGTGCTCAGGGAAAAATTTACTATCAAATTAAGAATCTCATGAAGGCTCACTATCAGTTACATGCATTGTATTACCATAAAGAACGTTCATTGCCATTCTTTCCATTTTATAATGGCATTTAATCAGATATATATTATGACTCATCAACACTGTTATCCGTTATACATTGCTTTAGCATTATATATTTTTTCATTGCCTTTGGCAATCAACTAAATGGATGCAGATGCAGAGGTTCTTGATTAAGCAGATGAATTAGACAAATACGATCAAAGTGCTTTTTATACAGCTATTTGATAATTCAATTGATTGTGTTGTATTCCATGGGCATGGGCTTTGACACAGATGCAGAGGTGAAACAGAGACAACCTCAACAAATTCAGTCCCCTTTTCCGCCTTAATTCTTCCTAATATTGTTATCGTTAATTATATGCATTTGTTAGTATAACAGTAAAGTGAAGAGTAGGGTCTTATTTTGCAATAATTCTCCCTCTCCATTGTTTTCCTAGGGGATATAGAGAGACAATACACAACTATTATTATCCGAAATCTGCTGAAATCTCATTCTCTATTGTGAATTCTGTTCATCAGGAAGGTGCGGCTTCTCTCCCTTACAAAACAAAATCAACAGGCAAAATAACAGTTGATTTAATGGTAAGCAACAATTATTGGTCGACTAATGACTGGTTTCTATCTAATTTGGTCTAGAACCATTGTTTATTCGACTTTAAGAAATTCAGTGATTACATTTATATTTATATGCATGTGATGTGTTCGATGAATATGCATCTTCACTTCCTATAAAGCTCTCATCCTAACCATAGCAACATAATCTTTTAGCCTTCTAGAGCATGAAACATAACTTACATTGATTGCCAAGTCCTCAAGGAAATCTCTCTGGAAGCGATTTTATACGAGTTTTGAAATTTGCCTTCGACAATACTCTCTAACTATTTGTGTGGCTATAGTTTCGTTAAAGGTAAAAAAAGAATTACTCTATAAAATTAAATTGTTTTCAATTATAGAAAGATACACATTGTTTGAGACCGAACAAAAAGGAAAGTGTGTCACATAAATTATGATATATATTTTCTCTTCTTGGAAAAGTATTAGCAATAATCATTTTCAAATTGTGGTGATACTGATTTGTAAGTATATTTTTAAAACGTGAGTCAGTTGTGATGACTCAAATTTTACATCTCCACTTTATGTACTACAATCACTATCATTATCAAAAATAATTTTAGAGGACTCTTATATTGATAAGATTCTTGAGAACAAGTAAGATATACATCATATATGAAGTTAAAGGTTTTACAATTGAATAAAAAATTCAATGTTAATAATTTATTTATTATAAAAGAAATAAATCAATATCAAGAAGAAAATTATATTTAAGAACAAATGTTACTTTCTCCAATTCAAAATAAGTTATTGAGGCAATGCATAGTTTACATAGTTTCTCAATTTTTTTAAGTTCTTATATGATTTGTCAAATATTAAAAGAAACTATTTTACAAGTTTAATAAGATTTTTAAAGGCCGCGCGAAGCGCGAACAAGTTCCCTAGTTATTCATAAAATTGGAATTAATTGCATGGTCGTAAAAGTGATAAGAGCAAAATACTGAATTACTTAGCTACCAAAAGATATTAGGTGTGTATGATAATGATACTTTCAATTTGACATAATTAATGACTTATAGTTTAAATCTTAAGATATCATCAGCTTCGTCAAACTTTAAAAATTTTACAATAATGAAAAATTCAAATTTATGTAAGATACTTGCTTTATAGTATGCATGATATTATGAGATATATTACAAATTAGTCGAAGGATTGTTGAACTAGTTTACAATAATTTGAAGTCTAATAGATATATTTATTCGTGAAATATCATTATTATTCTAAAATATCATCTCTCAAATTGTATATAATATATTAAGACTTTCTTAAAATAGCGTAAGAAAAATCTATAATATTATAGGATTTTATTGGATATGGAAGTGAATCACTTGTATCCCCTAAAAATAATGAACAATATTTATTTAAGGACATTGATATCATGTCAAAGCCTTTTTTTCTTCGATTATATTTTTCTAAACAATTCTATTAATTATACTTATGTTAATGATCAACTTTTACAGATTGTCAACGGTCAGAATATGAAATTGTACACAAAAGATTTGATTTTAGCAATCGGTATATTGCAAATGAAATTTTTACATTTACTAATTTATTCTACATGAAATTAGATCTTAATTGAGGATTATATATTTTCCTTATTAATTAAATAAAGGAAAAAGAGTAAAAAATGTTGTTATTTCATTTATTGATATATATAAGACTAATAATTATAAGTTATGACATTATTTTTTATTTTTCAAGTTATAACAATAAAAAATTGCAGGTTTTAACATTTTAGTAAAATAAAAATGATTTAAAAATAACAGTAAAAATTAATTAGTGTGAAAAATAAATAAGGTAAAAATGGATATATTAGTAGTAAATAATTTGAAAAACTTAATGATAATTAATAGGAGGCATATAAATAGGAGATTCATAAAAAAAAATATTTGTTTTCCTTATTTAGCTCAAAGCAGTTAAAATTCGTTAAAATAGATTTCTTTTTTTTTGTTCGAAGGTTTCTCTCTTCTCAATATTTTCTCTGTAAGTTGTCACTCTCATCTAATTCATATTCGTTTTTATTCAATAATCTTTATTTTCGTGTAATGGACGACTTCTTATTAGTATTAATAAAGTATGGTGGTAGATGCGATCCTTCATGTTAGTGTTCTTTGCGATTTTTTATTTGTATTGAAATACAAACCAAACGTTAAAAAAAATTATGAACAGTGGTATTGTGAAAAAAAAATATTCAGATTTTGTTTGTGTATTATAGTTTTAATTAGGGAAAAGGGTCTGAAAACTACTCCAACTTTGGCCGAAATTGTTGTTACGATACCAAACTTTATAGAGGACCTTTTACCCCCTGCATTATTTAATAGTGTATTTTAAAGGTATATATGTGCCCACGTGGACACATTACTATTTATAACTATGAAATATTTATGATGTCCATGTGGGCACATATATACCATTAAAATACACTATTAAATAGTGCATGGGGTAAAAGGTCCTCTCCAAAGTTTGGTATCGTTACAACTATTTCAATCAAAATTCGGATATATTTCAGACCTTTTTCCCTTTTAATTATGACGTTTTTGGCATGAATATTCATTTTTTGAAATTACATAAAATTTGTTTTAAATTGGTATAGATTTTGGTTTGAACATTCATTTTTTTATATGTTTCTGATTAAGAAAATTACATAAAATTTATTTGAATTTGGTATACTGGTTATACCATGTTGGTATGATATTGGAATTATATTTGAATGAGTTTCTTATACTATTATCTAATAAATGAAAATTAGTAGTTAAAAGTGGTACTATTTTGGTATTATAGTGGAATCATGTGAAAAGTGACGACTTATGGCATGAAATAGGTATAATTTTGGCATGAAATAGGTACGAAAAGTGCGCATAATAGTTGTATGAAATTTGTATACTGATTTCATAATTTTTGTTGTGTATAATAATTTTAATTATGGTGTTTTTTTAAAATGTATAATGTTATATTTTGGTATGAACATTGAATTTGTTCATTATTTGTTTGATCCATTTTTAAATTTTTTGGTATGTTTCTGGTTTAAAAAAATAGATAATTTTTTTTTGAAATTTGTATACTACTAATACCAGACATGTATGACAATCAATAATGATTTTTTGTACTATTTCTGGTTTGATTGGATTATATTTTTTGGCATTATATTGTAATGAATTTTGAAAATAGTAATGTAATGAATTTGGCACTGTTTAATAAGAAATGACAATTAATATTTATAAGGTTGAATTATTTTGGTATTCTAGTGGCATGATCCTGGTATGGATAATTGATAACTTTTGACATGTAGGTATGAAATGTGTGAATAAGAACTGTATGAAATTTGTATACTGATATATAACATATGTGTTTTTACTTTTGTATTCAGTAATAACATATGAAATTGTTTAAAAATAACATATGTATTTTTACTTTTGTATGAATTTTGTATGCATAAAAATGGTATGAAATTTGTATACTAATATAACATATGTATAAAAGTTATTTGTATTTTTGTATGATGTAATACTGACACAATAATTTATGATGGAACAGGAAAATATGCAATTCAAAAAGTGTCGGAGCACAAATTATTGTCGCCTGGTTCAAAAAGAACTGTAGGGAGACCACAACTTAAACGATGTAAATGATTTGTTGATGTGAAATTCAAGAGGTCTAATTGGATTACGTGCAGTACATGTTGTCGGGAGGGACACAACAGGAAGACATGTTCAAATTACCCTTCTGGAAAAAACAAACATAATTTATTTTTATTTTTATTTGGTTGTTTTATTGTGGCAAACTCATGTTTTGATTTATTTTGTCTTTTAAGTTAATGAATTATAATTTCAGAATATTTATAATGTATGCTAGTTAATCATTTGTGAATTATAATTTCAGAATATTCAGTGTTTTTCAAATGTATACCCAAAAACTAGGTAATGATGGTATGCGATTGATATCGACTTGAAAAATTAAGTCAAATCTTAGTATAAAATTGGTATACATTTGGTATTCAATTGACGTCCCAGTGGTAAAATAGAAAAAAACAACATGTAATTCAGATTTCAACTGAAATAGCCAACCTAAAACTAGTTAATGTTGTATCCAGTTTGTATAAATTTGGTATCGAATTGATATCCCATTGGAAAATTGAAAAATTGAAAAATCAACATGTAGTTGAGATTTCAACCAAATTAGACAACATAAGCAAGTTAATGTTGTATTCAATTAGTATCCATTTGGTATCCCACAAATATCCCACTTGAAAATGAAAAAAATAAAATGTAATAGATATTTCAACCAAATTAGACAAGCTAAAACAAGTTAATGTTGTATCCAACTTGAAATTTTAGAACAAAGACAAAAAATAAAAATGTATGAAATTGATATCCAACTAGTATAAATCTAGGAAGAATGTTATATATTGTTGTCAAAAACTGTAGCAAAAGAAATATCTATCACACAAAAATCAAAACATGTAATTAAAAGTCTAAACTACAATAATTAATATAAGTTCTATATTTTCCTCTCTCTTCAATTTATATTCCGTATTTAAGTGTGATTTATTTTTACCATATTTAGGCTGAAATTTAGGAACTACTTATTAAAGATTTTATGATCTCATATATATATATAACAACAACAAATTTCAAAATTAAATATCTTATTTCACCCACAAAAAAGTATGTTAGATATATAAAAAAAAAAACAAAAAATGAGTTCAAAATTTTAGTAAAACGATTTTATTCTCAAAAAATAAAGTTTCAAATTAAATAAAATAAAAAATAAAATCAAATTTTCAAAATATAGAATTCTTATTTCTAAAAAAATAAGATTAAAAAAAATAAAAAATAAATCAAAATTTAAAATAAAAAAAAAACATCAAGAAAAGCAAAAAAGATAGATTAAATAGAGAGAAAATTATATGTTAAAACATACAGTGATAAATTTAATTATTATTTTTAAATTAAAGGCCCCAATAGGCATTAATAAATAAAAAATATTTGAATAATAATCAATAATTATCTTGGGAATAATAAATAATTAAAATAAGAATCAACTAATTAGGAGAAAATCAAGGGAAGGGAAAGATTTGTCTTGTCAATTATAAATTACTATATTTATGGAAAAGACATTTTAAGAGTAACGTAAGGGTGGGGGTGTGGGTTTATGTAACATCTCGCAATTTGAAATAGCTAGGAAGAAGCTAAGAATGGGAAAGAGTCATTTTTGGAAATAATGAAAATCTGGAAATTTGCTTAAGTTAGGAAATAGTGAATTTTTGGTCAACTTCAAACGACCATAACTCCTAGCTCAAGATAAGTTAGGTGTACTTCCAGATATGGTTTGAAATCTCTTGGAATGATCTTTCCAAAGCCACCAAGTTTGCGCGATTCCGAGTTCGTATGAGAGATACACCCATTGGAAGTTGGGCTGTTCAAATAAGAAAATGTCCAATCCGAATTTTTGAAGGGTATTTCAGTATTTTCCTTATCCAATTAATTAAATTCATTTTAGTGAATTAATTAAGGGTCTAAACTGAACTTGGTCAGTTTTACGCTTTTGGAAAAGAGTTAAGGTTTTAGAGAAGAGGAGAAAAGAGAAGGAGGAGCAAGGAAATCATCAAGTTTGTCGAGTTTAGCTTGTGGATTTCGTCGGGGATGATCCCTACAAGGTAGGTGAGATCACATAGCGTTGGGTCCATTCACCCACACGCCAATCATATTTAATTCAGCGATTTTCGTCCTAAAAGAGTTAGAATTTGATGTTCTTGGGTTGTGTTCTTAAATTGTTTTCATTCTTGAACTTACATGTGATTGATGGGTTTTCTTGAGAAGTTTTAGCGATGTTAAGAGTTGTTTCGAGTTAGATTCTAGTGTACATGTGTTGGGTATCTGAATCTAAGAAAGTATTGAGAAAAGGAATCGATTTAAAACGATTTAGGATCAGAAAATGAGTTGAAAAACTCGTCAAACGCACCTGGGGAGGGCCAGGCGCGTCGCACCCCCATAGCGCTAGAAGGCTGGGGCAGCGCGCCTGCAATGCACCCAGAGTGAGCCCCAAATAGTTGGTACCTGGTGCGGCGCATCCCGGATGCACCCGAATCGTCTTTTTTCACTAGTTTTCGTCGTTTAGCCTATCTAAGTCCTTCTAAAGTGTTCTAACACTTTCCATTGATTCTAACTACTCTAAATGACTTCTAAACATATAGAAATAATCCAGAAACATGAATCATAACCTTGAATCCATAAATTCAAATTCAAGGAAAGTCAAGAGCCAAGTCTAGGAAGTTCTTAGAGTCTTTTCAAGAAGTCTTTTGCAAATGCTTTTAACTTTGTTTTAAGACTTAAAGTTCAAGTTGAGTAAAGAGTAAAGAGTAAAGTTTGAAGTTCATTTTTTCAAAAGTATATGGGGACAATGTATTCCCAAAGGGTTTAAAATGTTTTCACATTTAAATAAGAAAGGAAACCTCGATTTCCAAAGAGCATTCGGGCTAGTTTTCAGAAAAGAGTAATCTCTTTATAAATGAAGCAGGAGGGGAAACTTTGATTTTCAAGATAGCTTTTGAGCTAAGTTTTTGAGCACTAATCTCAAATTACAGAAGAAGTATGTTTTTAAACATAAAGAGTTAGTATCATATATTGGGAGTAGTATTGAACACCGATATGGGGGAGCATTCAGAGAACCCACAGCCCCCATAAACCATGTAGTTATCATGGGTAGAAAAGGGTCATACTTTTTAGATGAATCCTTTAATGCTTTTTAGCATAGACTAGTGGATCCACTTAGTGAGTTAGGTCCTATACCCCCGGCAAGGTATAGGATGGTCCATGGCAGCGTGAGGTAAAGTGTTGTATCATCACTATAGCTCTTAAGTGATAGTTGTCGGTTAGAGAAACTCCCACAACAGTATTTTGTATTTTTATATACACCAGTTTATTTGTATTTTTACATACATCTCAGAGTTATATGTATCTTTGCATACATATAGTTTGCATCATGTTTTAAACAATTTTTCTTTATATTGCATTTGTTTTTAAATTGCTTTATATTGAAATGAGTTCAGTTATGTTGAGTTGCATTGAGCCAGGTAAGTTCTTCAGTTCCTTTCATATTCCTTTCAAGCTTATGTCATGTTTAGCATTCCAACTCGCATACTCGTACATTTAATGTACTGATGCTAGTTGGCCTGCATCATCTTATGATGCAGACACAAGTAACCAGGATCAATATCTAGCGCATCGTTGATCCAGTTGAGCTTCAGAGTTGTTGGTGAGCCTCCTTGCATTCCGGAGGATCCCCCTTTTTTATTACCCTATCATTTTAGTTCATTAGGATATCGTGGGCCTGTCCAGACATCCATCTTAGTTGTTTTAAAGGCTTCATAGATAGTCAGTCAGATGTTAGTTCATTCGTCATCATTTTGTTATTGACTTATGTTCAGATTTGAGTTGCCATTTTGGTTAAGTTAAATGTTTATTTTTAAAGCATTATGAGTTCAGTTTGAGACATGTTGAGTTATCTTGTATTTGGATTCTCTTTCTTATGTCTAAGTCTTCCGCTGAGTAAGTAAGCCAGGCCAATGGTTTGCTTGGGGCCAGCAATGGTTCTCAGTGCCAGTCCCTCCCGGGGTGTAGGCTCGGGGTATGACAGTTTACATGTGATAAGTTAGAAAATCTCTTTAAAGGTGTAATAGATAATTACAAATTGATTCTCTCTCATTAATATTATTTCTCTCACCTATTAATTATATAATATATAATTAATAAATTTATAAATTAAAACTAATATGTTAATACTTGTAATTAAAATGTTATAAGTAGTAATATAAAAAAAGGTAGATCTAAAAATTATAATACTAACCCTTAAATAGATGTGTGGTGTGATTTTTCCAATATGAAATTGTACACAAAAGATTTGATTTTAGCAATCGGTATATTGCAAATGAAAGTTTTACATTTACTAATTTATTCTAGATGAAATTAGATCTTAATTGAGGATTATATATTTTCCTTATTAATTAAATAAAGGAAAAAGGGTAAAAAATGCTTTTATTTCATTTATGTCTTTATTGTTAGACAAATGCCCCAAATGTAAAGGGAGCAAACGGAAAAATCCTAAATGATTAATGAGTTTTAATTTGTCTACCCTCTTCGCTTTATATGAACCCAACTCAATTTTTCTCACAAGATTTATTTCTTCCTCTTTCAAAACCCTAGCCCCCCTCTTCTAGATTTCTCAAATATACTTAATTTGGTGTAATTTTTTCCTCATTTATGATGATATCGAATTAGCTTTCGACATTTCATTGTTTATGGAATATCTCAAGGTTCTAATTGTTTATATAGAAGATATAAGAGCATATGCTAGTACTTCATTTCATATATATGTACTTTATCAATTGAATATCATTTTTTATGACATTAACTTAAATTCTTTCAGTAATAATGACTTTCCGCAAATGCGTTTGTAGTAGTCCTAGCCTTGATCTTGTAGTTCTTGTCTGTGATCGTATAGTCTTGTGTCGTTTACTGAGTTTCACCTCTCACTTTACTTTCTTGATGTTATTGTCTCCGTTGTTGACTATGCACTTTTCTCTTATTGGATACTATAGCATATATAATGTTTCCTCTTATTTTTCTTGGG